>OVAP01000747.1:0-30594 GCA_900406295.1 Aurinia saxatilis
CATTATATGGATTAAAGCAAGCTCCTCGATGTTGGTTTGAGAAACTTGGTGTTGCTTTGCGAAATTACGGTTTTATTCAGAATATTTCTGATTATTCCTTGTTCATTTTCGACAAGCATGGCGTTCATCTTCGAGTTCTTATGTATGTGGATGATTTAATCATCACCGACAGTTCTCTTCAGGTTATTACTGAATTTAAAGCATACTTGAGCTCTTGTTTCAAGATGAAGGATCTTGGTGTTCTTAAGTATTTCTTGGGCATTGAAGTAGCTCGGAGTCCTGCTGGTATGTGTCTTTGACAAAGTAAATATGCTCTGGATATTACCTCCGAGGCTGGCTTACTTGGTGCTAAGCCTGTTGCATTTCCTCTTGAACAAAATCACAAGCTTGCCTTGGCTAAAGGGAAACCTCTTAAAGATCCTACTCATTATAGGAGCTTGGTTGGTCGACTTGTTTACCTTCGAGTTACTCGACCAGAGCTTTCCTATTCTATTCATGTGCTCTCTCAATTTATGAATAGTCCGCAACAGGCTCATTGGGATGCAGCACTTCGAGTTATGCGCTACTTGAAAGGTAGTCTAGGACAAGGTATTTTGCTTCGCGCTGGCACTCCTCTATCCCTTTTGGCTTGGTGTGATTCAGATTGGGCTGGCTGTCCTCGGACACATCGTTCACTTACTGGATGGGTTATTCAGCTTGGCGGTTCTCCTATTTCTTGGAAGACGAGGAAACATGAAACAGTCTCTCGCTCATCTGCAGAGGCTGAATACCGAGCAATGGCGGATACGGTTAGTGAAGTATTATGGATTCGAGAATTGTTGTCTGCTCTTGGCGTCGATTGTACTGCCCCAGTGCCTCTACATTGCGACAGTTTATCGGCTATTGCGTTAAGTGAAAATCCTGTTTTTCATGAACGCACTAAGCATATTGAAGCAGATTGTCATTTTATTTGAGATGAGATTATTCGTGGAGTGATTACTAACGCTCATGTCTCCACTTCTACTCAGCTCGCGGACATCATGACCAAGGCCCTTGGGCACCGAGAATTTGAAGCAGTTCTAGTCAAGATGGGTGTTTGTAACCAACACACTCCATCTTGAGGAGGGGTATTGAGATAGTTGTGACTATCTTTGTAATTACATAAATTTAATGTATAGTTTAGTAATATTTCCTTAATATATTTAGTTCACAGTCTTCTTGTATATAAGGCAAGGCCTTACGTTCTAAGAAAGAATAAGAAATTCTTTTACGCCGCTTAGGTTTTTTGTCAAAGACCAAGACAAAGTCGGAAGAGGGTGCAGTTGCTTAAGTTTGTGGTTAGTTATATATTATAGAATTTCTAGGCTATAATTCAGCCATCCCGTAATTTAGGATTATCGTATGTAAGGTATATAGTTTGTCATTAGATCCTTCAACAATTCAGCATGATTCAAAATTCTATTTTACATGTTTGAGGTTACTTTGAAACAAATAATTCTTTTCACAGTTTTGCCTGTGGAAATATAATTCTGTTGATAAAACACGGTTCCATTATTACACTATTCACATAAAATACAACCCTCCTATGTTACCGTATCAAACTATATAACTACGCTTAACAAAATCAGTGAACAAAAAGGACTCGCCGGCGAATCTCTCCATCACACGGTTCCTTTTAAACTGAGGGAAAAAAAGCCAATTAGCGGTCAAACATACAAACCCCAACGTGATCAGCGATGACACCATCGGTCGCACCACCCACTGCCCTAGAAACGTCTTCTTCTTCAGAACGACTTCAACCACCGTGCAAACTCCATGTAACACGAAGTACCACGTGACCTCCCATGTAGGCACGTCACGAGTTACATAGAAGAAAACTAGCTCGTGCACCAGACCAGAGATGACGAACGACGCCAAAACACCGATGATTATAGCATGTTCAGAGTTCATAAACTGTTGGCATACTTGCCGCACAGGAGTGTAGACGGTTAACCGGAGTATATCTGAGGCCGGGAGATTCCAACGACGGCTCCAAAAGTCTTGAAGAGAGGTGGCTAAGTATGGTTCGTTGAAAAATGGCTGGAGGTCACGCCCAAAAGTGATAGTGAAAAATGCTTTGAGGGGCTTTAAGAGAATCTCAAGTGACAGGTACAGGTGGAGAGGATAGAGACCTAATAGCAAAAACGGGTGCAGATCTTTTGTGTAGTTATAAACATGTAAAGCAACACCAAATATGACGAGCTTAATGACGAAAACCCATTTTGGAAAATGATCTTGAGATGTATGGTTTTGTTGTGGATGGATGGGGAGACAAGTGAAGCAAAGGAATTGGATGAGGCTTGGAGGAATTGGTGTAAGAGGACCTTTATCAAAGGCAAAGAGGATGAGCTTGGAGTTGGCATGCCATGAGAGGAAAGTCGATATGATGAAAGAGAAATGCACAGATAAGAAAGACAGAGGAAGAACAAGAAACAGAGCACATACAGGAAGAATAAAGAGTAATCGAAAGATTCCAGATTTCATTCTGGTTGGTAAGTAGTAACAGTAAGATATAGAGATTATTGCTGAGATCCATACCTTGACGAAGTTCTTGAGTTCTTCCTCCATCTTTCCAAGGTCCTCTCTTTTGTGTTGATGAATTTTTGCAATCAGAGAGCAAGGTTTTAAATTGGCTATTACGTGGGTACTAAGTTTCCGGGGTGAATTAATTTATAACCAAATAAAAAGTTAGGGCATGTGCTTTCACATGTAGACATTGCAAAAGAAAATTAGGGAAACAAATTAGCCAGCTATGATTCTAAGTTCTGCCTTTCTATTACGCAATTTGCCTCCTCTGAACTTTTATCACCCGCTGGCTCTTGTGAGGAAGATTACTTGAAGAACAAGCAGATTCAAGTTGGTCAAAATGGATAAGTTTGGATCAACAATGGTTAGGTTAATTTTTGGGGACCACATTTGTGTGCAACGGCAAGAGCTGAATATACCCACACACCTTCGCTTTTGTTGTTGAAAGGACTCCTTGTTCTTATATGCCTACATCAGTAGAGCCACGTTTGGAAACTGCACTCACACATACAAGAAGACGTTTTGGCGTTTTGGAAGTGTTTAACGGTTTGTGAAGCACAAGGAAGCTCTAATTGTGACAGCTATAAAGAGGCAGGCATCAAGATGTGAAAAATCCATCGAGAAAGATAGAAAAGAGAACCATTGAAAAGCATATAAAACTTTGTTAATTGTTTTCTCTGCTAAATAAAGTTATGCAGAGTGTGTCTATCTTCTTGTTGTAAATCTTTCTCTGATTCTAGTGGATTCGGTGAACAGTCTCGTCCATACGTAGCTTCCCAAATTAAAGGGGTGAACTGGAGATAAACTCTCTTGTGTGCTCATGTTCAACTGTTGCATCTCTCTCCAGTCTCTCTCTTCCACTCTGTTTCACAAATCATCTCTTGAATCTTGGTTTGTTGGGTATTTTCTCAAGGCTTTTGAGGTTTAGTTTAGGACTGGGCATAATACCCGAATTCGAAGATTCCAACCGAACCGATCTGACAAAGTGAAACCGAACCCCAACAGAAATCGACAAAATACTCTTATTGGTCCTAAACTCCTATATTCGAAGAACCGAATCCGAAGAAAATCGAACCGAGAACCCAACAGGTACCCGAAAATACCCTACATAAAATTATACCCCTAAAATTTATCCAGGGCTGCAACTGGTTGCATACTTAGAGTAATAAAAAGTGGAGGAATTGTGTATTACTCTGAAAGTTTACCAATTGACAAAAAAGTTAGTTGAAAAAAATTCTACTTATTCCTCTAGAGGAATTTGAATTTGTGAACAAATTCTTCAAAACTTATTCCTCTACAATTTTGGAGAGGAATGATCGAGTGGAATAAAAAATTCCTCTATCATCCATATTCCACTACTTTGATTCCACTAACTTTTTTATTGTGCAACCAGTTGCACCCTAAAATTAAAATTATAAATATGAAGATATTAATTGTTTTTAGATTAAAACAATAAAAATATATATAAAACCAAAATATACAAAGTTATTAGCTATATTTATATAATTTTGACAAAAATTTATTCAAATTTAACCTTTTTTTTTTTGAACATCGGAACCCAACCGAAGTCCAACCGTAGCTAGTTTTGGTTTAAAATACCGCTAAAATTCGGGTATTTTTGGACCCAAACCGTATCCTTGTTTTCGGATAAACATCGGTTCTCTATCTACGGAACTGAATCGAACCCGAACAAATTTTTTACAATATCTGAATGAATACCACTTTCATAGAACCGAATACCCAATACCCAAATGAATTGGACGCGAACCCGAACAGATACCCAAACGCCCATGACTTTAGTTGACCTAAACAGATTCTGGTGGTTCCGGTCACTAAGGCGGTTAAGCCCTAATCGAATGTCAAAAACAACTTGGGCCTGGATTGGGCTTTATGTTTTTCTTCCTTAACTCCTTTGGAAGAACATCAAAAAAGGAAATTTTCTCTCTCTAACAGTAACTTTGGCATTCAGATTCATTGCCTAAGGTAATTTCGTCTATTCGATCATCTACGTCCAGGTTTTACAAATTCCTCGTTAATTGCAAAGACTGTGGGAATTCTAAGTTTTCAATTGTACGAACAAGCTTTTCTCTCCTTATATTGACATTTGAATTCTGACCTAATTAGATTATATGTGTGTTGAACTGAGATGTTGAAGTTCCTTTCTGTTTGATCGGACCATTGATGTGTTAATTCATACCTAGGTTTTTCTTTTATGTCTGTTTGATGCATAACGAATAATTGTACAATTATGTATTGATTAAATTAATTAATATTTTTCCATCTGTTGCTAATCATCAGTCGATTGTGAGTACTTGCCTTGTTGGGTATTGCATCAAGGATGAGGCCAGATTCCTCAGCTAATAAATCATCCTCGGTGAAGCCAGAGACTAGCTATATGGTATCTTCCTTATCCAGAAGAATCGCTAAGAAGCCGAATGGCCAAAAGAAATGGACAACTCTGGAGCACAAGGGTGTTATATTTCCGCCTCCGTATGAGTGTCATAGAGTTAAGATATTGTATCAGGGGATGCCAGTTGACCTAACTCCTGAACAAGAAGAGGTTGCAACTATGTTTGCGGTCATGAGAGAAACACAATATTACAACAGACCTTTATTCAGAGAGAATTTCTGGAATGATTGGCATGAACTACTTGGGAGGAACCATGTGATTCAGAATTTAGATGATTGTGACTACACTCCCATATATGAATGGTCTTTGCAGGAGAGGCAGAGAAAGAAACAAACTTGCATGTCTTCCAATTCTGAAGTGGAGAATGTTGAATAACTCCTACACAGTAAATCAATTCTACCTCTTAAATGATGATAAATTGATAATCATAGAAAAATATCGATATTTGAAGGATAAATGTAATAAGATGGAAAGCATTATTCAATGTTGAAACTTTCTTTCACGATAAAATATTTGGTTTTCTTTTTGAAATCGAGGATGAGTGACGTGGCAGGCGATTCAGAGTGCGACGGGGATGGCGATCGGATCTCGGGATCGAAGGAGCTGATGGCTATGCCGAAGGTTCCTCCGGTCCTGAATCTGGTCACAAATTTCCGGTGATACTTCCTGGTTCATCATCGAACACAGGAACGACTGATTCTCAGATCGGGAAACAGGTCTCTTGGTCGTCGATGGTACAAGGTTCTGGGAAAGGGGATCTAGCGAAGCAGGAAACTGGCGATGTAGTTAAAGGGGATTCTTCTGGAGAAATCAAGACTCGATCCTGGTCATCTGTGGTGGCAAAGGACGTTTTGCAGCAGTATGAATACGCGAAGGTGGAAACGGAGGGGAAAGTTGTGATACCTTTACCCTATGATATATTTGACGATGCTCCTCTCTGGGAGAATTTACTCATTGGAAAGTTCTTATCAAAAGCTCCTCTGGTGGGTAGGATATACACACTAGTTAATCGAATCTGGCCTTTGGGGAAAAAAAATGGCGAAGGTAGAGGTGTATGGGATAGATGATCTTACGGTCAAATTCAAGATTAAACATGAGGGAAATCGTAATAGAGTCTTAAGGCGTGGACTTTGGAATATTGTGGGGGGGGGGTGGTGCCGATGGAGGTTTCTAAATGGTGTCCGTTGGAGGAAGTTAAGCAACCGGAGGTCAAGAAGTTACCTATTTGGGTGGTAGTAAAGAACGTACCAAGGAAGTTATACTCATGGAAGGGACTCGATTTCCTTACTTCTCCAGTTGGTGTGCCTAGGAGGCTACATCCAGATACTGTGACGTGTAAGAGTTTTGAGGAAGCTAGAATATTTGTGGAAGTGAATTTGACTGGTAATCTGCCTGAATCTTGTGTATTTGTTGCCAAGGATGGAAAGGAATCTCGGGTGAAGTATGAACATCCTTGGTTACCTTCGAGATGTGATTGTTGTAAGAAATGGGGACACGTAGCAAAGGATTGTTATCATAACAAGGCGAATAAATTGAAGAAAATCCCGGATAAAATCTTTGAAACTCAAATGGAGAAGAAGCTGCCTGGTAAGGAGAATGTTAATCTCAATCAGAAGCAACATCAGATATTGGATACTTCTGTTTCTTGCGAGTCTATTGGTGCTTCTAGGGAGATTAATACTGAAGAACAAAGTGATTTGCTTCATGAAGCTGTTGCTTCTGCTAATATTGTGAAAGTGGTGGCTACTAAAGTAAATGCTGAGAAAACTCCTGGAGTCATGCAACTGGTGCAAGGAGAGGATAATGTAGTCCTCCCTGATCCTGGGTTACAGGAACAGTTTGGTCCTGATCCTATAATACATGTGGGTAACACATTACTGGAGAATCAAAACTCTTCTCAGCAAACGTTGTAGATTTCACTTGATGTCAGCCATGAGCATGATAAATCATGGACAAAAGTCTCACCAACAAAACAACTAAGAATTGAGGAGCATTATGATATTACAACGGCAATAAGTTTTTCTTTCTTAAGTGAAATGGGGGATGATTTTGATGATTCACATTTGGATGATCTGGAGAATGGTGAGCTAGTCTTGCCAAAAGATCTGATCAAGTCAGGTAGGATGAATCAACATAAGGATGCATAAAATGAAGAGGTATTTTTTAGAAGACCATCTACCCGCACAACTAAGGGAATCAACAAGTATTTAGAAGGCTCCTTTGCTTTAACATCTAAGGGTGCAAGTAAAGGAATAACTAGAAACCTGTAATTTCCTATGAGTTTCTTCTGGAATGTTAGAGGGTTTTCTGGATTTTATAAGCATTCAGAAGTAAAAGAGTGGCTGGGGAGGGGGGGGGAGATTTGAAGTTTTGATGTATTCTGGACCTAGAGTAAAAGAAAGAACGGCGGATAAGATTATAAAAGAGATGTTTGGTGAGTGGAATTATTACTCGAATTATGAATATAATTCCTTGGGCAGAATTTGGGTTTTATGGAAAGATGATGTGCGGTTGACTCCTGTTTATAAAAGGAGGACATATAACAACGGTTTCAGTGGCTGGGATAGATCAGAAGGATGAGTTCTACTGCTCTTTTATATATGCGGCTAATGGAGTAATGGAGCGTCGGGAACTTTGGTCAGAATTGTGTAATCACTATGCTTCTGGCTCTTTTAGGATAAAGCATGGATGATTATGGGGGATTTTAATGAAATTTTGGAGGGCAGTGAACACTCGGGGTTTGAAGATCTGTCTTCAGTTCCTACATGTATGAAGGATTTTCAAGAGGTTGTCAAAGATTGTGAATTTCTTGATTTATGTTCTCATGATCCTGGTTTTATTTGGTGCAATAAGAGGGAAGAAGGGCTTGTTTGCAAGAGATTAGACAGGGTTTTGGTGAATGAAAAATGGTTACTCACATTTTTAAATGGGTATTGTGTTTTTGAACCAGGAGGTTGTTCTGATCACCTTAGATGCAAGATTAACTTTGGTGATAGTTATAGTCCAAGACGAAAGAAGACTTTTAAATTTTTGAATGATATGGCTGATAACCCAAAATTTCCGAGTATTGTGGAAAAATTCTGGAGCCAGACAGATAGTTTGTTCACTTCAACAACAACCATGTATCGTTTTTCTAAAAAACTGAAAGGGCTTAAGCAGGAGTTGAAGGGTCTTGGAAGAGAAATGGGGGACATCACACGGATAACAAAAGCTGCGTATTCTGAGTTATGTGCATGCCAGATTAGAACTCTTGAAGATCCCACATAGATTCATATGAGAGAAGAATATATTGCTTACTCTAGATGGTCTACTTTGGTATCAGCTGAGGAGAAATATCTTAAGCAAAGATCTAGGATCCATGGGCTTAAGGTGGGAGATCAAAATAATACCTTTTTCCATAAGTCCATACGAGCTAGAAGATCAGAAAATGCTATCCGGGAGGTACATAGTGAGGCTGGGCAGTTAGTTGATACACAAGAGGAAATTAAAGCTACTGCAGAAAACATCTTCAAGAGTTTTCTTAATCATCATCCTGATAATTATAAGGGAATGACTGAGGCTGATTTGAGAAGTCTGTTGGAGTTTAGGTGTTCAGGTACAGAAAGTGATAGATTGCTGAAGGAAGTTACTGCTGAGGAAATTAAGCATGTGTTATTTACTATGCCGGGAAACAAGTCCCCTGACCCTGATGGATACACTGCTGAATTTTATAAAGCGACATGGGATATCACAGGTTCTGATTTTGTTGTTGCAATTAAGTCTTTCTTTCAAACAGGATTTCTGCCTAAGGGTGTTAATTCAACAATATTGGCACTAATACCAAAGAAGACTTAAGTTCAAGACATGAAGAATTACATGCCAATTTCCTGCTGCAATATTCTTTATAAGATCATATCCAAAATTCTATCCAACAGATTGAAGATGATTCTACCAGGTTTCATTTCTTCAACCAAATCTGCTTTTGTCCAGAATAGGCTCCTCATTGAAAATGTTTTACTTGCTTCTGAGCTGGTAAAAGATTATCATAAGGACGCTAGTACTAAAAGAGGAGCCATTAAGATTGGTATCTCAAAGGCATTTGATTATGTTCAATGGCCTTTCCTTGCTCAGTGTTTTAAGAGTTATGGGGATTCCTGAAGTATTTGTTAGCTGGATAGAAAAATGTATTTCTACTGCTTCTTTTTCAGTTCAAGTAAATGGGGATCTCGCAGGTTATTTTCAGAGTTCTAGGGGATTAAGACAGAGTTGCTCTCTCTCATCATACCTGTTTGTAATTTGCATGAATGTTTAGTCCAAAATGTTGGATAAGGCAGCAAGAGAGAGGAGATTTGGCTATCATCCAGATTGTGTAAAGCTTGAACTAAATCATTTATGCTTCGCAGATGATATATTTGTGTTTATGGATGGAATAAGGGAGTCAATCCAGGGTATTATCAATGTTTTTGAAGATTTTGCTGGTGCATCAGGTCTCAAGATCAATTTTGAAAACTCTACACTATTTTTGGCTGGTTTTTCTGCTAGTGAGAAGGAGATACTAACTTCAGGTTTACAGTTCACACTTGGGAATCTCCCAGTTAGGTATCTTGGACTTCCTCTTCTTACTAGACATATGAGATCCCATGACTATTTTCCCCTGGTTGAAAGAATTAGGTCCCAAGTTAATTCTTGGACTAGGAGATATTTGTCTTTTGTTGGGAGGTTGCAGTTGATAAATGCAGTTATCATTAGTATGGTCAATTTTTGGATTTCAGCTTTTCGTCTTCCTAGTAGTTGTATTAAAGAGATAGAAAGCATCCGCAATGTGTTTCTATGGGATGGTCCAAACTTGAATCCTAGGAAGACTAAAGTTGCCTGGAAAGTAGTATGTACTCTTAAAGAGGAAGGTGGATTAGGAGTCAAACTTCAGAGAAGTAAATAAAGTCATATGCATGAAATTAACTTGGAGGATTCTTTCTGCAAAAGCTTCTCTCTGGGTTCAATGGATACACACTGAATTGCTACAGGAGAAATCTTTTTGGTCTGACGAAATATCAAAGATAAAGGGATCTTGGATATAGAGGAAGCTGATTAAATATAGAAATTAGTCCAAAAACTTTCACAGAGTGTAGATTCGAGATGGTAAAGATACTATTTTTTGTATGATGCATGGAGTAGTAAAGGAAGTCTGTGGAACATATTTGGTGCTGGTGGCAAAATCATGTTTGGCATTAAGAAAGACATGTTAATGTCTGAGATTCCTGGCACGCGAAGGCTAAGGGACCATAAAGGTAACCATTTTAATGAAGTGGAGCAAGAGATAAGGAGGTATTTAGAGGAACGTGATGAGGCTGCTGCAGATATACAACTCTGGAGAAATTTAAAAGGAGAGTTCAGAAGGAATTTTAAGACAAAGGAAACATGGGAACAAATACGGAAGCACAACCAAAGGTGGGATGGAGTTCTGATATTTGGTTCAAGTATGCAACACCAAAGTATTCTTTTTTGGTTTGGCTAGGCATGAAGAACAGATTATCAACAGGTGATAGAATGCTCAGGTGGAATACTGAGACGAAGATGAACTGTGTTTTCTGTGATGAGGAGTTGGAGACATTGTCACACTTGTTCTTTGAGTGCAATTTTTCTAAGAAAATATGGAAGAATCTAGCTCAAGCAGTGTTGAAAGATTGCTATACAGAAGATTGGGGGCTATTGGTTCAATTTATAACGGATGTCATTGGAACATCAATTGAGATATTCTTGAAGAAATACATTTTTCAAGTCTCCATTCACTCTATATGGAGAGAGAGAGGAACCACAGGACGAATGGAGAGATGAATACTCCGGTTGCTGGGATGATATACATGATTGATAATATTGTTCGTAATAGAATAGCTTCCATTAGCAGAGAGGATATGAAGATGGAAGGTGCTCTACAAGCATGGTTTGTGAGTAGACTCTCCTAATGAAGTTTGAAAATCAGCTCTCGGTCATTTGTCATTTGTAGAAATGGTTGGTTATATTGCTTGTAGTTGTTTAGCTTAGTAGATGAGTCTATTACACTTGGTTGTAAAACAAACCGGTCTCTTTTGAATAAAATTTAACAATTTATTCAAAAAATATTTGGTTTTCTTATCAGAGAGATTTGGGATGCTTATCAAAGTTGATCTGCAGAGGATGTGGATGCCGGAGTTGTCTCCAATGGAAGGTGTTGCTTGAACGGGGAACATCTATCTCCTTTGCATTTCGGATTTGTGTTATGACGGTGGTTGCAAATCCCTCTTCCCCAACGGTGTGGCTTCCCTTTTTGGTATCTCCTTATAATGTCCAGATTGCGGTGATTGTTGGTTTTGGGGTATGGGTTAGCTTCTTGATCAGAAAATAAATGATATGTGAGTGACGGATTCAATCGAATGCATAAACAATCCCTCGAATGGTGAACTTTCGTTCCAACTCAGAAAGAATCGAGCGATCGTATCCGTCTGAAATCTATTTTTAAAAAACATAAGCAGATTCAAATATTTAACACATTACGAAGTCAGAAATGTTGCAGAGATCACAGTTTTAATTATTCAAGGTAGTAGGTTATGCAAATCTTCAGTAAAGGCTACAAAGCTTGAAATCACTATTATTCGACTATCATTTGTTAGGCTTATCCGGTCTAGATTAGTGAGATTCAAGGTAATATAAAATATTGATGCGCCTCTTCCGTCTCTAATATAGTCCTTAAGTCTAAGAAATCAATTGCTCATCCGAGAATAGACATGAGAGCTTTCAAAATCAGTTTTCAGTTTAACTACTCTAGTGATGTCTTAGCCGCAGTTAATCCTAGATATGATTAAGTTCCCTAATAAGAAAGTAAGCCTTAACAAACCATATTCCGAACAAGGAGAGTACTCATACACGTTGATGAAACACATGAAAACAATAAAAAGATGTTATCATATAACTCAAAGTAAAAAGGTTTAGAAAACTTCTCCAAAAGCATATCGAAATAGATTTCAAAGAACAATGAAGAACAAAATAAACTGCGAAAACGAGGGAGCTGGTTCGGTTGGATGCTTTGAAAAATGTCTCTTCTGCTTCTGCTCGTGGCTCTGGTATTTATAGTGAGCAGAGGCCGAGTGAGAAGGGGAAAAGAATCAGGAAACAAATCAGAGATAAGGATCCAAAAGTTTGGATTTATTCTTAAGATTCGATCGGATGTGTTAAGATTCGATCAAACCATATCCAAAAACACGTTTTGAATATCTTATGAATCTTTAAAAGTGATTACTGTGGCTCCTGAATATGAAGGGATTTATCTTGAGTGAGTTCCAAAAGCTTCTCATGATTATCCTCATCCATTCTATCGATATGAGAACACATTATATTGAATGGGCCTCAATCCGCTTGGGCTTTAGATAGACATATTTTGAGTGATTTGGGCTCATCTCCTTGGTTATGAGGCCGAATGACTTGATTCCAAGCCCATGTGACAGCTAACTCATGCGGCTTAATTGTCTTTAAACCTCACTTCAATCCAAAATGCACAACAACTTCATTTGGACCCAAACTTCTTATGCTGGATTGCTGCCTTTAATGAAACGCGCCTATTTAATACCTAAAAAGCCTTGTTTTCAGAAAATACTTTGAAAACACAAAAAGGTTAAAATCACCCGTTTCATACATGGTTTCTTTGGTTTCGTGAAGAAAAACACCATAAATTTATATTAAAAAGCGGTAAAATATTAACCTTATCACTTCTCATATACCACCAAGCCCCCCTCCCCCCTTTGGAGTCTTGGTGGAAGCATCTCCAAAAGTGACCAATGTAGTATTTGGCTTCATGCCTTGAATGCCAAATTTCTTGACCATGTCAAATGATATAACATTGACAAATGCTTCTGAGTCGCATAAGGCATCATCAACTTTAAATCCACCAAGCGAACAAGGAATTATGAACTTCTCCGGATCTCCTAGTTTGGTAAGCTCCTTTCCTTAAAGAGGAGGTGGAATTGGTGGCTCAAGTAGTTGCATGAACTCTTCAACTTTCTCCTTGTTAGCCTTTATGTCCTTGATGAACTCTCCTTGGAGAGGTACTTGAGCTCAATATCCGTTCAATGGAAATGTTATTCCTATTAGATCCAAACCTTTCTTGAATTAAGAGTACGAAGGTAACCATCTTCTAGATGAGGAAAAAAATTATAAGTTGGAAGACGGGGAAGCAGAGCATCAGAGGCTGCTCGGAATGATCACAGATGAACAACGAGGTGTTCATGAGAAGATATTAGAAGTTGTAATGAACGATAGAGGCGAAGTATTTTTCGTATATGGTTTTGAAGGTACATGAAAAACTTTTTCATGGAATATACTTTCCGCATATATCTGTTCGAAAGGCCGTATATTTTTAACACAGCGTCGAGCAGAATTGTCGCTCCTCTCTTAGCTGGTGGTAGAACAACTCATTCAAGGTTTGGAATCTCGATTAATGCAGACTAATTCACCTCTTGCAATATGCCTCTTGGATCAGATCTAGCAACTCATGAGACAAGCCAGTCTCATTGTGTTGTATGAAGCACCGATGATGAGCATACATTGTTTCGAGAATTTGGATCGGAGTTTACGTGATATTATCCCGTGTAAGGAGGACAAACCTTTTGGTGGCAAGGTTATCATTTTTGGCGGTGACTTTAGACATATATTGCATGTAATTACTAGAGGAGGTCGATCACAAACGGCTATGACAGCGCTAAATGCATCTTACCTTTGGGAGCATCGCGAAGTCTTGCGACTTACTAAAAATATGAGATTGCAACAACAAGGACTATCACCAGCAGACGCCGCAGATTTAGAATCTTTCTCAAAATGGATTCTTGATGTTGATGATGGGAAAATTAACCAACCACATGATGGACTCGCGGATATAGAAATTCCAGACGATCTGCTGGGGCCAAATTCTGGAGATCATGTTCAAAGTATTGTAAAGGCAGTCTACGAAGATAAGTTGGAAACATATGGTATTTGGATTATTACAAAAACCGAGCAATATTATGCCCTACAAATGACATTGTGGACAATGTGAACACTCACATGCTAGACTTACTCTCATCTAATAATTTAATACCAAGGATGTCTCTCTCTACTCAAATATATGCTATCACAAATTTCAAATTTGAAACAAATGATTTTTAATCTTCATTTCTCGCAAGGAAAGCAAAAAAGTTATCTCAGCTCCGATAATATTAGTTCTGAAGATGAAGATTCATTAGAAAATATCGTATATCCCAAACGAAGTTGAAAAAGGCGACGAATGTGGTCTACAATGATGTTTTCCAAAATTTGAGTTAGATACTGAATTTATTTTATATGTTTTCTGTTCTCTACTTTTCAGTAAAATAAATTCAATATATATCTTTTGGTTTTTTTTTTTTTTTTTTACCATCTTAAATTATTTCTTTACACAACCATAATTGAACATATGAAGTAACAATTCACTGCCCGCACATGGTGTGAACCAAACACCTAGTTACTTTTAAACGATTAAAAAGTTTATATTGAAAACCATCTGAAATTAGAACCATACCCAACCGATCTACTCTATAGTAAAAGCCAAGAACATGATGCAAATTATTTCCCTATTCAAGATCCAAATAAACCGAATTTGCCTAATTTGAAAATCCGGTTACAAAGCAACGTTATCTTGGTCTTCATTTAACTACACCCAACAAAGTAAGTAGCTTTTAACAAAAACCAAAGCTTCATATGTGTATTTCTCCATCACTCCGCTCCTTATAAGCTGAGGTGTGAACAGCCAACCACTGGACACAAACACAAAGCCCACGGTGAGCATCCGCGAGACCGCCGGATTCAACTGCCAGCGCCGCATGACCCTCGTCTTCTTCTTCACAACCAGTTCTGCCGCAGTGCAAACGCCATGTAATACGAAGAACAGAGTAACTTCCCATGTAGGCATCTCACGAGTTAAATAGAAGAATAGCAGTTCATGAACCAAACCGGAGACTATGAACGCCGCTAGAATTCCTGGAAATATAGCCCAACCGGAGCTCATTCGACGTTCGGAGACTTGTCGCATTGGGGCGTAAATTGCTGGGCGGAGAATCGCCGGAACCATGAGATTCCACCGACGACCCCAAAAGTCTTGTAGAGATGTGGCTAAGTATGGTTTATTGGACTGTGGCTCGAGATCGCACCCAAGAGTGATAAAAACCACAACTTTGATGAAGGCTAAAATGATCTCAATCTCTAAGTAGAGGTGCACAAAGTAGAGAGCCAATAGTAGAATCGGGGACAGATTTTGTTTGTACCCATACAGATGTAATAGCACACCAAAGATGGCAACTTCAATAGCGAAAACCAATGTGGGCATATGGGTTGTAGAATTAGGGTCTTGTTGGGCTTTGATTGGGAAGCAAGCAAAGCAGAAGAATCGGTAGAGATTTGGCGGAATAGGGATCAGAGGTCCTTTATCAAAGGAAAAGAGAATAATTTTGAAATTAGCGAGCCATGTGAGGGAAAACGCTGTGATTAAAGACAGATGCGCGGAGGAAAACAACAGAGGAAGAACAAGAAACAGAGCAAGAACGGGTGATACAGAGAGTAATCGAGGAACACCAGATTTGATTCTCGGTGGTAAGCAATAACAATAAGATATGGAGATTATTGCAGAAACCCATACTTTGATCAAGCTCTTGAATTCTTCCTCCATCTTTCTCAGATTGTTGTTAAGTTTTTGGTAATCAACCAGGGTTTCACTTGGCATTTTGTTTTGTTTTGTCTGTAGGTGAGAAGTAGATTAAATACAAAAACACGTCTTTCTGATGACGTAACTCTTTAAAACATGTCTACGAGCTCTAGTTCGACATCTTCAAAATCATGTCTTCCTGATAATCCGGGTGCGTTGATCACCCCTGCTACATATGGTATGAGGGTAGTTTAGACTTTGCAATTGATCATTTGTATAAATTGATTAGCCTTTATCTAAGAAGCACAATACACAGACACATATAAGCAATGCAATGCAAATAACGCGTCGGCCCTAGAGGTGGGCACAAAGGTTGAAAAATTGAGTATTTGTATTTGATTTGTTTTTTTATTTGGATACTGAATTTTGTGATTTGATTTGATTTGAAAAAAACGGGTATTTGTATTTGTGGATATTTGTAAATTTTTTTAAGTATTTACGGATTATTTGATTTGATTTGTTCATAATTTTTTATTGCCGATTCATTTGTTAATAAATAATTTTTCTAAAAACAATATTCAAATTCAAAATGATGAAATATATTTATTCGTAACAAACTAATGTATATAAAATGAATGAACTCATCTAAATTTTTTTTTAGAAAAAAGATAAGAGGTTAACTATGGCTTGTATATGAAGATTGTAATAATAACTACTTTTTTTTGTCAAAAAGTCTACTATAAATTAGATGTAATAATTATCTACTTTTGGTCTAAAAAAGACTTTTAACCTATGATAAATCTAATTACAAAATAAAAAATTATTATGTAACTAAAACAGCAAAAATTCTATTTGTAGTATATATATATATATATATATATATATATATATTTTAAAACATTTTCTATATAAGATGATGTTTGTATTTGATTTGTTTTTTTCGAACACTAAATTTTGTCATTTGATTTTCTCTAAACATTTTTTTCCGGATGGAATCGAAACAGAATGAACTGATTATTTGTCTAACACTAGTTATATGTATAAAAAATACGGATCGGATCGGATATTTGACATTTAGAAAATAATATTTGTATTTGATTTGTTTTCTACAGATACTATATTTTACTATTTGATTTATATTTAAACGTTTATAATATTTGCTCTTTTTGGATCGGATCGAAGCAAATACCGAATCAAATCGGATATAACAGATATTTTGCCCACCCCTAGTCGGCCCATTATTTATATTTATGTCTTAAACATGAAGTAGCTTGAAAATAGTTTCTCAAACACACTTTTGGTTGTTGGATTTGAAACACCAATTCATGTCCTATGATGCATGAATCAAAAGTAATATGATTCTGAAACTGTGCTATAGAAAACATTAATCCCTGATATATCACCCAACAATACTAAAACAGAGGCGCTTTGCAAAAATCAATAGACAAACTGACTTCATTAGTCAGTCTCTCTATCATGCCACTCCTTGTAAGCTGAGGGAAAAACAACCAACCACTGCTAACAATCACAAAACCAACCGTGAGCAGTCGCAAAACCATTGGTTTCATCCTCCACCGCCCTACCAAACCGTTCTTTCCACTGCTACTTCAGCTGCAGTCCAAAATCCATGTAATACAAAGAACAAAGTGACCTCTCCTGTAGGCGGTTCACGAGTAGAATAGAAAAAGATCAACTCATGAACTGCACCAGACACTAAAAACGAGGCAAAAACGAGTTCATTTTCCGTTGAGTGATTCGTCGCACTGGGATGTAGACTGCGGGTCGGAGGATTGCGGGGACCATGAGATTCCAGCGGTGACCCCAGAAGGCTTGAAGAGAGGTGGCTAAGTATGGCTCGTCGAATTGGAGCTCAAGGTCGCATCCAAGAGTGAAGCTCAGTAAAACTTTAAGGGGAGCTAAGAGAATCTAGAACTCCATGTATATATACATATGCAGAGAATAGAGAACTAATAACAGATTTGGGGATAGATAGTGTTTGTAAGGATACATACGTAACAACACATCAAAGATGGAAACTTTAATGGCAAAAACCCATTTGGTCAAACAATCTTGAGATTGAGGGTTTTGTTGACGCTTAATGGGGAAGCAAGTGAAACAGATAAAATGAGTGTTAGAAGAGGGAAGTAAGGAGAGTGAACCTTGATCGAACTAGAAGAGTATGAGCTTGAAATTGGCCAGCCATGTTAGGGAAAACGCAGTGGAACCGGTGAAGTGAACAGAGGATAAAAACATAGGAAGAACAAGAAATAGAACACAGACAGGAAGATCAGAGAGTAACAAAAAAACTCCAGCTTTGATTCTAGTATATAAGAAGTAACAATAAGATGTGGAGATTATTGCTGAAATTCAAACCTTAATGAAGTTCTTGATTTCTTCCTCCATCTCTCTTGATCTTATATTTATCCATTCACAGAAGTGCTGACTTTGTTTATACATGCTGAAAATAATTGGATGAATCATATAGAAATTGGCCAATTTGATTCGACACATCGTCCCAGAATCTGACACGCCCCTGGATGCTATTTCACACGGTTGTAGATGGTCAGAAGGATTTCTTGTGGCCTTGTGATGAATGATGGAGCAATAAGACGATTCTGGAAGGTCTTGTTGCTTTGAGATGCAGCGGATGAAAGGATTTGTGTGTGTTGGATCTGGATGAATTGTAGAGATGGATTGCGATGAGAACCAAAATGGATTGATGGAGACTTCTAAGGGTGATGAGAAATCCAAAGACTATCGAGGCTCGTTTCTGTATGGGATATGACGCACCCAACAGATTCAAGGAAGTTTAGATATTACACACTAAACTCTGACCAAACAAGTTTTGTAAAAGTTTTTTGATGATTTTATTTAGAGAAGATCATAGTTTAAATAGATAAGCAAGACCTCGAGAATACCTTGGAAACACACCACACACTTAAAGCAACAACAAATAACTAGGAACATTAAACCATGGTCTTCAGCAATAAAGATTGAAAAAAAAACTTAGAATTTATAGGGGAGTTCTAAGGTATTTATAAGCCTTATAATATTTATATGGTTCTTATAAGCATGTTACCAATGGGGATAGGTGATATCGTGTGTGCTACATTGCCTCATTAAAAACCTTGGACAGAAAAACTCAGTGGGATTAAAACCGTACCTAAGGAAAAGAGTGCAAGAACACACACCGCCCATTGATAACCCTTAGTTATCTTGAATCACAACCAATGTAGTTGGATAAGCTATGTTACTAAAGTTGCTTTCAGCCTGACTTAGCAGTGTACTAACGGCTTGTTGAGCTTCTTAGCTCTCTAATATGGTAATAGCTCCAACAGGTAACTCTAGAGCTTCTTGCAACTCCTCGAGTTCAAGCTGATCCTCCTTAGGTCCATCCTTGGGTACAAGCTTGTCCACGTCCTTGCTTCCAAAGCTTTCCGTGACCGCTCCCTCCATGCTTGTATCATCCCCTCCCTCTTCAGAAAGATTTGACCTTAAATCTGATTCATCTGCAATAAAAGGAACGAGATCAGTAACATTAAAACTATTACTAACAGAATACTTACCTTGCAAGTCCACTTGATAGGCATTGTTATTGATCTGTTTAATGACTTTGAATGGACCATCAACTCTTGGCATCAGTTTGGATTTTCTTTTATTGGAAAAACGATCCTTTCTTAGGTGAATCTAAACCATGTCTCCTTCCTGAAATATCAATTCTTTTTTGTCCTTGTTAGCATGCTTTTCATAAAGCTTGGTATTCTCCTCAATGTTCTGCCTAGCCTTCTCATGAATCTGTTTCACAAATTCAGATTTCTTCTTTCCATCTATGCACTGCTAGTTCTTTCACTCAAAGGTAAAGGCATTGGATCCAAAGGTGAAGTAGGATTAAAACCATACACAATCTGAAATGGTGAAAATTTTGAAGCAAAATGCATAATGGTTGTAAGCAAATTCACATGCGGCAAACATTCTTCCCAATATTTTAAATTCTTTTTAATCAATGCATGCAGTAAGGTAGATAATGTCCTATTGACAACTTCAGTCTGCCCATTTGTTTGGGGGTGACAAGTTGTAGAAAATAACAGTTTGGTGCCTAGCTTAGACCATAATGTTCTCCAAAAATGACTAAGGAATTTTGTATCTCTATAAAAAACAATGGTCTTAGGCATGCCATGCAAACGTACTACTTCTCTAAAGAAATGATTAGCAATGTTCAAAGCATCATCTGTTTTATGACATGGAATGAAATATGCCATTTTAGAAAACCTATCCACAACCACAAAGATAGAATCCTTACCTGTCCTGGTCCTTGGCAATCCTACTACAAAATCCATAGAAATATCATTCCAAGGATGCAAAGGAATAGGAAGAGGAGTATACAAACCGTGGGGTTGGGATTTAGTCTTGGCTTGTTTACATGTTGGACATCTCTTACATACTCTTTCCACATCTCTTCTCATATTAGGCCAATGAAAATGATCTTGCATCACCTTAAGAGTCTTGGTTACTCCAAAGTGTCCCATTAGGCCTCCTCCGTGTGATTCCTTAATAAACAACTCTCTCATAGAAGAATTAGGAATGCATAAACGGTTCTCATAAAATAAATATCCATCATGCCTATAATATTTCCCATAAGAAACTTTTCACAAGATGAATATATTTTTCCAAATTCTGGATCATCAGCATAAAGGCTCTTTAATTGTTCAAATCCAAGTAACTTCACATCAAGAGTGTTAAGAAGAACATACCTTCGAGACAAAGCATCAGCAACAACATTGTCCTTACCTTTCTGATACTGGATGACGTAAGGGAATGTTTCAATAAATTCAACCCACCTAGCATGCCTCTTGTTAAGCTTTTTCTGGCCTTTGAGATGCTTTAATGACTCATGATATGAATGAATGGCGAACTCTTTTGGCCAAAGATAGTGTTGCCATGTTTGTAAAGCTCTCACAAGTGCATACAGCTCCTTATTATACGTTGGATAGTTTAATGTGGCTCCTCCAAGCTTCTCACTGCAATAGGCAATTGGCCTTTTGTCTTGCATAAGCACTGCTCCAATACCTACACCTGAAGCATCACACTCAATATCAAAAGCTTTAGTAAAATCCGGAAGTGATAAAACCGGAGCATGAGTGAGCTTCTCTTTAAGGCTTTGGAAAGCTTTCTCCTGAGCTTGTTACCATTTAAATCCAACATTCTTTTTGATTACTTCAGTGAGAGGAGATGCTAAAGTACTAGAATCCTTGACAAAGCGTCGATAGAATCCAGCAAGTTCATGAAAACTCCTCACTTCACTCACTG
Source organism: Aurinia saxatilis (assembly GCA_900406295.1). Taxonomy (NCBI): domain Eukaryota; kingdom Viridiplantae; phylum Streptophyta; class Magnoliopsida; order Brassicales; family Brassicaceae; genus Aurinia; species Aurinia saxatilis. The sequence goes on from OVAP01000747.1 coordinate 20,922, forward strand.
ATTTAGGACTTGACCAATCTTTGATGGCGTTGATTTTTTCCTCATCAACCTTAATTTCCACCTGCACTTACAACAAAGCCTATAAAAACAACATTATCTGTGCAAAAGGTGAATTTCTTAAGGTTGGCATACAACTTTTCCTTCCTAAGAGTTTCTAAAACCATTTCTAAATGATGCATATGTTCTTCTAAATTCTTGTTGTAGATTAAAATGTCATCAAAATATACTACAACAAATTTTACTATACATGCTCTAAGGACATGATTCTAAGTCTCATGAATGTACTAGGTGCATTTGTTAATCCAAATGGCATGATGAGCCATTCATATAATCCATGTTTAGTTATAAATGCACTTTTTCATTCATCACCTTCTTTCATCCTAATTTGATAATATCCACTTTTATGATCTACCTTAGAAAAGATGCTAGAACCATGCAATTCATCAAGCATATCATCTAATCTAGGTATAAGGTGGCGATACTTTACTGTTATGTTGTTGATAGCTCGACAATCAACACACATCCTCCAACTTCCATCCTTTTTGGGCACAAGTAGAACTGGCACATCACAAGGGCTCATGCTCTCGCGGATATAAACCTTCTCCATAAGCTCAGTAACTTGCTTTTCAAATTCCTTGGTCTCCACGAGATTGGTTCTATATGCTAGTTTGTTTGGTAAGGAAGCCCTGTGTAAGAACTCGATTTGATGTTCAATGCCTCTTAAGAGTGGCAAACCTTAGGGATTCTCCTCAGGGAATACATCACTAAAGTCCTGCAAAAGAAACTCAACCCTTACTCGGCAAAGCCGGTTAAGGGTTAGTGGAACAATTAAGAGTTTCTTTGTAAACAAATAACAAACTAGTTTTGTGATTATCACTCCCTTTTTGTTTACTCTCGGTGGTCATTGTACTTGAAGGTTTGGCAACTTGAGTATCCTTCTTTTTCAAGCTTAACTGATCCAGATATACCTCATGTGGAGCCATTGGCAGCAAAGTAGTTTTTCTGCCCTTGAACTCAAATGAGTGTCGATTGGTAAAACTATCATGGATAACTCTCCTATCTGATTGCCATGGTCTTCCCAACAGAATGTGACTAGCCTCCATGGGTACCACATCACATAAGACCTCGTCATAATATTTTCCAATGGATAGAGAGACCAGAACTTGAGTGTTTACGGCCATTTCCCCACTATCGTTCAACCATTGTAACTTATAAGGCCTCGGGTGTCTCTTTCTTTCCAAACCAAGCTTAGTGACAATAGTTTCACTAGCTACATTGGTGAAACTTCCACCATCAATGATAAGACTACATAATTTGTCCTTAACTATACCTATGCATCTCGAGTTAAAAAGATTTTCTCGTTGCTCTTGTTCTTCTGATTTAGTTAACACACTTAGTGTTCTCATCGCAACAAGCAGATTACCTTATGGTGTTTGCTCAAGATTGAGAGGCTTCTTGTTCAATTTATTCATCTTCTGATTCAACTTCTCCATTGTCCAGCAACACCATGATTCTCTTGTTAAACAATAACTAGCGTAGTGTCCAAGTCCATGACACTTGAAGCATTTTAAATCTCTGGTTCTTGTCTCCGTAGCCTTGCCTTTCTGGTCTGGAACAACCAATTTAGATTGAATAAATGGCTTGTATTCTTTCTGGAATGTAGGCTTAGTTTCTTTCGGAAAGACTGATTTTTCTGTACCAAAACCAACTCTTGTATTCTTCCTTTTAAGTTGTTTCTCGATCATGACAGCCTTGTGTAGTAACTCATCCAATTCCACGAAGTGTTGTAACTCCAGCTGGTCTTGAATATCTCGGTTAAGTCCTCCCATGAACCTAGATAGAGTAGCTTCCTTCTCTTCTTGTTGTCACTCCAGCTGGTCTTGAATATCTCGGTTAAATCCTCCCATGAACCTAGATAGAGTAGTTTCCTTCTCTTCTCTAACATCAGCTCTCAACATAAGGGTTTCCATTTCCTTGTAATACTCCTCGACTGATTTGGTTCCTTGTGACAAACTCCTGAGCTTAAAATGAAGCTCTCGGTGGTAATGGCTTGGTACAAACCTCTTTTTCATCAGTATCTTCATTTGATTCCAAGTCTCTACAGGAAAGTCTCCAATTTTTCTCCTTGTGGTAACTGTTTGATCCCACCAGTTTGGTGCATACTCATAAAATTTTGTGGTAGCAACCTTGACTTTGTTTTCCACTATGTATGCTTGGCAAGCAAATACCAGCTCAATTTTCTTTTCCTAATCTAGGTACACATTAGGATCATTGGTACCATAGAATGCAGGAACCTTGAGTTTTAAACCGGCTAGGTTATCTCTTTCAGGCGCTCTTTCTTCTCTTACACGTCTTCTTCTTCTATGGCTTGAAGATGCATTGCTGTAATAATTCATTGAAGCCTCATCTTCCTCATTGGACTGGTTTCTTCTCTGCCTTTCTCGATTAGGGTCTTAACGTTCAAATTGCATATCCTGAAACTTATCCTCCATTACTTTCAGCATTTGTGCACATACATTGGCGGTAACAACTTCCATTAAGAGCTTGTTGTTTTGATGGTTACTTGGTTCCTCATCATCAGGGCTCACCATGATTCCTGTAATGAACAAATCACAAAAACAAAATCAAAAGTTCTCTGCAACACTTAGATTACAAAAAACAGAACAATAAACTAATTTTGACAACTTGGAATCTGAAAAGTCTTTTTCCATATTTTTACCACGAAAATCTAACAGCCTGAAGAGTTTTTATCCAAATAAAATGATCTAACACAGATTCTTCAAGTTCAGAACGAGATCTAAACATCCTAACAAGTTTTCTTCAGATCTGATTTGTATTGACGGAGTTATGGACGAAGCAAGTTTCGGGAACCATTTATGGAATCTGAAAGGATAGATACAACCTGGTATGAAGAGGGCTCTGATACCACTTGACACGTCCCTGGATGCTACTTCACACGGTTGTAGATGGTCAAACGGATTTCTTGTGGTCTTGGGATGAATGATGGAGCAATAAGACGATTATGGAATATCTTGTTGCCTTGAGATGTAGCGGATGAAAGGATTTGTGTGTGTTGGATCTGGATGGATTGTAGAGATGGATTGTTATGAGAACCAGAATGGATTGATGGATACTTCTAAGGGTGATGAGAAACCCAAAGACTATCGAGGCTCGTTCTGTATGGGATATGACGCACCCAACATATTCAAGGAAGTTTAGATATTTCACACTAAACTCTGATCAAACAAGTTTTGTAAGAGATTTTTGATAAAAGATGTTTGATGATTTTATTCAGAGAAGAACATAGTTTAAATAGATAAGCAAGGCCTCGAGAATACAAGTGAGAACCTTGGAAACACACCACACACTTAAAGTAACAACAAATAACTAGGAACATTTAAACTATGGTCTTCAGCAATAAATACTGAAATAAAGACTTAGAATTTAAACTGAACTCTTCTCGAATTTATAAGGGAGTTCTAAGATATTTATAAGCCTTATTCACCTTATAATATTTATAAGGTTCTTATAAGCATGTTAACAATGGGGATAGATGATAACGTGTGTGTTACATTGCCTCACTAAAAACCTTGGACAAAAAAACCCAGTGGGATTAAAACCATACCTAAGGAAAAAAGTGAAAGACACACACCGCCCATTGATGACCCTTAGTTAGCTTGAATCACAACCAATGTAATTGGATAAGCTCTGTTACTAAGGTTACTTTCAGCCTGACTAAGCAGTGTGCTAAAGGCTTGTTTAAGCTTCTGAGCTCTCAATCTAGTAATAACTCCAACAGGTAACTCCAGAGCTCCTTGCAACTCCTCGGGTTCAAGCTGCTCCTCCTTAGGTCCATCCTTGGGTACAAGCTTGTCCACGTCCTTGCTTCCAAAGCTTTCCGTGACTGCTCCATCCATGCTCGTATCAGAACCTATTCTATTTTAATTTTTTGTCGCATTAATAATTTATTCAAATAATGATAAGACCAAAAGCCGCACAAATGGATGAAAGTCACCAAATCAATAGACATGTAACACAATGAACGAGAAATTAAGTCAAGCATTCTAAATTTAGACGATGACCTAGCCAAGAAGGACCATAATGGGAGATAAAGGACTGGAAACGATGTTTGTTTGTAACACTGGTAGCGACGTTGATAGCCATCTGATTCACCGTTGAAAGAGCACTTGTAAAGGACCAACCTTGTATGGAAGGTAACACAATAAAAACTCTATCAAGCAAAGCTCGAACTGATGGGAATTGTGATAACGTCCAATAATTGAATATCCGGGACCTCAAAGATAACATCGTGAATATGCATATCAGCCAAACAAGTAGCCGCCCATAAGAACTCTTCGATCTCCGCTTCCAACTTTATAGTCATGTTAGCAAAGGCATTACAGTCATGAAACAAGGGAGTTCCATGATGATTTCTCACAATCCAACCAGTCCCACTCAAACGGTTAGGATGTATCCAAGAGCTAGATATATTACATTTAACGAGCAGGGTTACCGGTTTACTCCATCCTTGGGCTCCCACCAGAGACTCCTGAATCTGCACATTTGCATTAGCAGTAGACCATTCTAGTAAATATCCTTAGCCCTTTGCAGAATAAAATCTGCTGTCCATAAGTTCTGTTCAAACACTAGTCCATTTCTCGCTTTTCAAATCTGCCAAATTAGCCATGGAAAGGATAAGGATCCACTGTCTGTAGAACCATGAGTAACCAGATACTGTAAGTTAAAAAACGTTGAAGTGGGAGAGAATCCATTTGGCAGAACTTGAAGCCCTGATAATTCCCAAACCTCCCTAGCTAAAGGGCAATAAAACAGCACATGAAAAATAGTTTCATTAGCACCACCACACACTGAACAGGTCGGATCCACGATCATTCCTCGAGAACTAAGTCGATCCTTAACTGCCAACGCCTCTGATAAACATCTCCATATAAAAATCTTTCACTTTTGGGGTTGCCTTAATCTTCCAAATTTTGCTCCAGAGAACTTTTTTGAAAGGAGGGAGAGGATCTGCCATTGCCGTAGTTGCATCCATAAAAAGTTTATAACCACTCTTAATTGAATATAATCCTGACGTACTGTGACCCTAGAAATATCCATCCCACAGATAACAAGAGGTTTTGATTTTCATATTCTGCCTCGATAAACATGATAGAGCAACACTCGTAGGAGATTGTCATTCCAAACATCAGTACCCGGAATCAATAGATTTCAAATTTTTTGTAAAATAAAAATTTATGTTAAGAAAATATATGAATTATTAGTTGTAGTTTATTATATAATTTTAGAATTTTGTTTGTTCACAAACAGATCAAATAGGATATTCACGGATATCATAATAAAAATTTCGGATAAAATCAAATAGGAGATTAGATCACGAATATTAAAATTTTGTAACTATTTGATCCGTGCCCGCCCCTAATCCTACACGTAGACAATGAAAGAAGACTCTTAAAACGAACCAGCTTTTAATGTCTGATCCTGACGCTGCTTCTTGTGTGAATCTCATTTAGAGAAAAGAATTTCAATGATTGTGGTGCATCTAATCCACATGTGGTTATCAAATATTTAAATCTTTGATCAACGACTAAATGATCTTCAAATCTACGATTTGACATCTACTAACCCCACTACTGACTAATCACGGAACCTCTCTTTGGCTTTATTTGGAAAAGGCAAGTAAATCATATAGAAAGTTGTCCAAAGTAAAAGGAGAATATACAGAAGCTTCTGAATCTCCCTTTACCACCTACTGATGTATACTAGCTAGTTTTAATTTTTCTTCTTTGGATGATCTAAAATAACATTAAACATGGAAACCTCGAAAACCAAAGACATTTTCATGATTTCACATGAATATTTCTTTAGAGTTAATCTGAATTACATAAATCAAATTAATCATGATTTGGCGATTTATGCCGCAAATGTAAAAAACTTGCGCCCGAAGAAATCAATGGACAACAAGGCTTCATTAGTGAGTTTCTCGATCATGCCACACCTTATAAGAGGAGGGAAAAACAACCAACCACCAGTCAAGACTACAAATCCCACCGTGAGCACTCGTGAAACCATTGGATTCATCTTCCACCGCCGCGCAAACGTACTCTTCTTCACCGCCACTTCCGCCGCCGTGCAAACCCCATGTAGCAAAAAAAAACTAGTGACTTCCCAAGTTGGAGATCTACGGACAAAATAGGAGAAGAGGAGCTCGTGAATTGCACCAGAGACAACAAAAGTTGCGAAAAACCCTAAGAGCATAGCCTGATCGGAGTTCATTCTCCTTGAGGCAATTCGCCTCACCGGGACATAAACGGATGGGCGGAGGATCGCCGAGACCATGAGATTCCACCGGCGGCCCCAGAAGTCTTGAAGAGATGTGGCTAAGTACGGTTCATTGGACTGTGGTTCTAGTTCGCACCCAAGAGTGATAGAGAGCAGAACTTTGACAAATTTTAAGAGAATCTCAAGCTCCAAGTATATATGCAAAGAAATGAGAACCAATAGCACAACAGGAGATAGAAACTGTTTGTATTCATAAACATGTAACAACAGACCAAAGAGTACAACTTTAATGGCGAAAACCCATTTGGGAAAATCATTTCGAATTCGAGATTTAGGGTTTTGTTGAGGCTTGATCGGGAAGCAAGTGAAGCAGATGAATCGGGAGAGATTTGAGGGAAGTGGGATCAGAGGACCTTGATCGAATGCAAAGAGAATGAGCTTGAAATTTGCGAGCCATGTTAGGAAGAAAGCTACTAGACCAGCGAAATGAACAGAGGAGAGAAACAGAGGGAGAGCAAGAAACAGAGCACAAACCGGAAGAACAGAGAGTAATCGGAAGATTCCAGATTTGATTCGGGTTGATATGTAGTAGCAATAAGAGATGGAGATAATTGATGAGATCCAAACCTTGACGAAGTTCTTGAGTTCTTCCTCCATCTCTCCAGATCTTGTTTTTCTTCCAATCACCGAGGTTTTTTACTTGGTTTTGCTAATTGTTTATTTAACATAAATCGAATGAGCTGTACACGTTCCGATTAGAAAATTGGCGGAATCTCCATTTGTCAGCCACACATCGTTTGAGCCTTTTTAAAATAGGAAGGATATAAGAACATAAGCCAGATATGTTCAGATAATAAAACTACTAGCTAAACTTTTCCTAACTTAAAAAAATGGTACTTTTTTGGGGTGATATGTCGATGAAAATCTTTCTCAGATTTACCATTAAAGTAAAAAACTAAAAATTTTAAAAATTTATTTGTAAATTAAACGAAAAGCTGAAAAGTGAAAACTATAAAAGCGAAAAACGACAAAATTGAAATGTCAAGGAATAACAAAAAATTTCTGGGAATAGAATTTGATACTACAAAAATCATAAAATTGGTGGAGAAAGAATATTCGACTTGGAAAGGAGCCTAATTCTTGAGCTTTTTGCCCAACCAGAGTCACTTGCCGAGGCCCCTGATGGGGAAGCTACGTATTGTCAGGTTGATGGTTCATGGACTTGTTCGGATAGTACTTCCGGGTTAGATTGGATTTATTGTCACAACACTCAGGTTATACTTCTTGGTGGTCAGGGTATCCGACGAAGTCTCTCCCCTCTTCACTCGGATTTCGAGGGTCTTCTCAAGGTGATGCAAACATTACTTGAGCTAAATCTACCATGTTCCTCTTAGATCGATAATATGAAATTGCTGAATATTATTCAAGCACCCCTAGATTGGCAAGATTTTGATATCTTGTTAGATGCGTTCAGTGAGCTTAAAGGACGACTTCCCTTATTCTCTCTGACCTATACGGGCGACAAACACAAGAGCGGACTGTCTGGCTCCACCGGCATGCACTAGATCAATAAAATTCATTTATGTAAACAATTGTTCACCCTTCTGGGCGCCCAAGTTCCTTGGATCGTTTTGATCTATTTAATGTGTGGTTGTTAAAAAAAAGAAATTATGTGCTTACACGAATTCTATAATAATGATATGTGTATTGTATACTTAACAAATTTATAATAAACTAGTGGTTGATCTGCGCTACGCGCGGGATGTGTTAATCTTCTTTTTTCATATGTTTTGTTCTCGAGATAACGATATTCCACAGATAATGTGGTAATTGTAGTATAGATTTAGATCCCATATTTAAATTTTTTTTGTATATGATACATAGTTTTTGTGATTTACTATTTGAAAGTGTATTGTATAACTGTAAACTTGATATAGTAAAACAAATTCATCATTATATTTCGTTAAGATTTTTAATCACTGTTGTAGTTTGGGATAATGATTTTGTTTTTTTTTTGTTTTTCTAACTCTTATATTTATTGGTTAAAATCTTAATTAAGTCAATAGTTTATTATTGTGTTGGAAAATATAATAAATTATCTATAAATACTGAGTCTAGTAAATAAATATTTATCTTTTTACCACCATGAAAATATGAAATAATTGCTAATGTTTTTGATATTTCCATTTATTGTAAGATCAAATTTTACATTTTCAAAATATTTAAATTTCTTCATTTTTAATATATGCCGTCTCATATTTTAAGAAATTGATTGTCTTTCTAGTCCTCTTCCTGAACTTTGAAGATATTTTTCCTTCCCCTTATGTTTCATTTCACTGAAGAGAATTAACAATGACGATATTTGAATGTATACATATCAAATTGACTGGTATTATGATATTTTGTTTCTTTTAATAAATTTTTATCTTAATAGTTAGAAATATTGACGTGAACCTTCGTTAATTTAATAGGTTATGATTTGTGTAAAGTAAAAACAATCAAATTTTTATAAATATAACATATTATATAAAATTAAACTTAGTGTTTATAATCACCATAGATTGTGAAATGGTTGCCAAGTTTTTTTAGAATTGTGATTAATGTTTAAAACATAATTAATATGTTTCGAACGATTAAATATTTTTGTTATTAGAGAATATCGTTTGATGTTTCAAGATAGTGTTCTCTCTTCCCAATTATGGGAGTTAATAATGAAAATTTAAACTTATTGCCTTTCATAAAATTTTCTATATTTTTCATATTGATGGTTGATGTGCGAAACATATTTCATATCTTCCACATGATTAACTTTGTTAGTTATTAGAGAATTTCATTTGAGGTTTTAAGAGACCTTTCATCTCTTTTCAATTATGAGAGATAATAGCGGATTTATTTTCGTTGAGAAATTAAAGATTGTCTATCTTCCTATTATTTTATTTTTTTAGGGTTAAGTTGAGGATATATATATATATATATATATAATGGTGATATATGAGTAAGCAGATTGGATTAACTAATTTTGTTATGTGTAATTTTTAAACTTTTCTACTAAAATAGTTCAATATGAAATTCTAATTCATTGTTTTAAATATAATAAAGTTGGTACCCTATGCATTATGACTTATGATTTAGATTTCTTTCAAGTCATTACTTAAAATATTTATTTTCCAGTAACTTAAATATTGATTATATCGGTTCAGAGTCATTATTTTATATTAATAAAAATAATTATTTTTAGATTGTGAATTTTTAATACTAATATTTAATATGATTTATATATTTTTAGAGTTGATCATAAATGTCTTTTCAAATTATTTTTGTTACTGAATATATTAGTACAAAAGTATATTTAAAAATGTTAAATAGATGTTGA
>OVAP01000748.1:0-30558 GCA_900406295.1 Aurinia saxatilis
CATGCGTATAACTCACAAGTACACCGTCCAGAACATATAAGAAGAAGTGACAGAATTTAGAGAAGTAGATTGATAGACCTATATATTAAAGATCCTACTTTGACACTTCTATCCGATAGGAATTATTGTTAAAAAGTCTTCTTTCCTTCAGACTCCTTTCTTCGTCCGCCTCATGATCTGCCTTGGCGTTAGGAAGCGTCCATCTTTTGCTTTTTTGGGGTTCTTACTCCTCCAAATCAAGTTTCTTGGGGTTTACATCCTCTATATTATAGGGAAAAAAACATACCAACTCCCAATAAAATCCTTCAAGATTGAGTCTCACCATCCTCAAACCATGTCGCTGGTTAATTATTTGAGAACTCATCCTATTAACGAATATCCAAAAATAATGCAATCGGAAAAACAATGAAGAACAACATAAAATCTTTTCATAGTCATAAGGATTAAAGTTTAATCCAGTTTCAGAGTGACGACAACAAGATCACATACGTCAACGAAACTATGTGATATAAAAGAATAGCGTAATTAACAAGACAAATGATAAACTCAAATTACTAACAGTGGGAATAGTAAATACTTACAGATTCCAATCAAAATGGCAGAACACCCATCTCAGATCATCTCAAGAGAAGCTTGGTTATGAAGAAAAAGTAAAAGATTCTACCACCTCGGTATATATTTCATCAACCAGCACATGTCGATACAGATCAGTGTTAAAAACTATAGAAGGTTTTACACGAAAAAAATTCAAGTAAAGTTGAGAGACAAAGCAAAAACCGATCCTATATATAAATTAAAAAAGGCATGATGGTTCCAAAAATAAATATCTTACATGATCGAGGCTAAAAAGATATTCTAGCCTACGACGCAGCCGCTCTTAACTTCTGTGGTCCAAGGCCAAAACCAATTTCCTCATCGACTGCTCTCCTTTCTCTCCTATCTAACCTCTCAACCTCTGCTCTAATGCTATATACGTAGGCGGAGGAGATTTCCAGAAGTCATAGCAATAGATTATTAGTCGGACGGCGAGGAGACTACGGCGTCTTCCTCCCTGGCTAAACCAAAGAGAAATATCCAAAGACTCCTCCGGTCGCACAGCAATAGCGATTCATGATAGTTATTGAAGAGATAAACCGAAGACGCGATACCGTCTCTGTTGTCACTCCGAGGACGACTTGTTGGGAAACTTCAGGAAAAGAAATGTTACGGCAACAACTTCCGATGACAACAAACGATATATGTAATAAAAATCAGAATAAGAAACAGTTTAATCTACAGTCGTGAGAACGTTTTGATGGAATAAGAGGAAACAATGGTTGGAGAGATAAACGCAACTGTTCAAGACTTCAAGGGATCCTTTCGATTTTTTTCTTTTTACATTAAAAAAAAGTGGCTATCAGTNCGATTTTTTTCTTTTTACATTAAAAAAAAGTGGCTATCAGTAGAAAAATTTAGATCATTAGATTTGAAACGCAGTAGAGTCTCGGCCGTTGGATGTGTTTTTTTTTTTTAATTCACTCACAATTGAAATTAGCCGTTAGATTAAATTGTTGAGCGATATGAGCCCTTGGATTAAAAAAAACAAATATGCTTCATCATGACGTCAGCAGATAATCTGAGACAGATGAGTCGGTTTGCTATTATATATAGATCATCTTTACTAACAACACATCTGTATATTTTGTGTTTTTTTTTTTTGTCAACCATCTGTATATTTTGTGTTTGTCATTTTTTTATTGGTGGTTCAAGATTTATATATTTCTAATGAAAACTAATATATCAAAATGATGTAGGCGACTTTTCTAACATAATGTAGGTATATATCTGATTTACATCCGCGTGTGAATTATGTGTACATGCAGACACAACACAATAGACTCCTCGTGCCACGGAACCAATAGACTCCCCCTTCACCACCACCCCTCTCCGTCTTCTCCGCCGCCGCCTTTCGTCAAGACTCCCGCCCCCACATCGCAATCGATATTTCGAATTCTCCAGATCTCGTAACTTCACACACGAGTCCTTGTCAGCATCTCCAGCTTCGTGTTCCTCATATTGAGAAGTCTCAGCAAGGAGCTAATTGAGAAGAAAGATGCTCTCTTTGTTGCTGAAATTGTGTGTGAGATTATAGCTCTGTGCTGCTCACTACTGGCATTGCCTTCTTCTGCAGCCTGGGGAGTTGTGGAGTCTTTGTGGCCTATTGACCAACATTTTGAAAGCATGTTCACCACATGTATTTGTATGAATTGTTCGTCTATGTTATGCTCTACTTAACACTGGTGCTACGGGTACCTTTAGAGCTTTGTGCCAAGATACAAGATTGGTTTCTTGGGAGATGATATCTGGTGGTTGCAGCGGCTGTTCTCATTCCATGAATCTGATTATTTGTTTGTGGTAGTGAGCACATGTATTAGGCTGCTTTTGCATCATTTTCCAAGCTTTATTGATACAAACGATCGATGAGGGATGCTTTATTATTAATGTTGAAAATCATGCAGTATCAGTATTGTTTACAAAGGACTCATTATTGGCGGCTACCACTAGTCCAAAACAGTGATTGACTGCTACCAAAATGGTGAAACTGGAGGAGCATGTGGTCCTCGTTATCTTAAGATGTGAAGTTCTGACTCGGCAAGTGCTGTTCTGGCAGCGCCTTATATTACCCATAGGACACAGCCATTCGCTTTCTCGCTTCAAGGGCCTGGAGTTCAAATAGGCATCCAATTCAATATCGATATGTTTATTTCACTACAGAAACAAGTCACGAGGAAGAAGGACAAAAAGAAGAGGAAAGGGACCTGGTTTTCCCAGTTTATGCAGCCTGTGAAAAGAGCAAGCAGAAGATTTTGCAGAGCGGCACCTGCTTGTATTCCGATCCAAAGGCCAACACCTTTCAGATGAATCATGAAAGCTAATATTGCTGCAATGGGTATCCCCCAGAGATAGTAAGCCCCTAAGTTGATGTAAGCCCCTATATGTTGCCATCCGCATCCCCTTGCAACACCTGCAAACCATTTCACGCGGTAAGGAGTGGCAGAGAGGAGTATAAAGTTGGGATAGTTTAACAGCATTGACACAGGACTAAAAGACACAATTAGAGACTGGGGGACCTGAGAGAACCCCTTGTAAACCGTCCAGTATGATAGAAATGGCGACCAATGGGGCCATCTTTGCAACATAGTCCACGGTTTCCTTGTCACTGCTGAAAATTTGTCCGAAAACATTCCTGACGACTAATAGAGATGTACTCACAATCAATGTACACATTAATATAAGAGACATTGCCGCGTAGACCACAATATGTGCTGCTCGAGAGTTTCCGGCACCTAATTCATTTGAGATTCTTGTGCTGCACAAGGAAACATCCGCATATGAATATGAGATTTCTTGTGTCAGCTTCACCGCTTACGTGCTGCGTATATGATTACTAAAGCTCTAACCTGGCTGCGGCAGCGATTGCAAGTGGAAATGAATAGATTGTCGCAATTGTTTGGAGACTGCGCAGTTTGAAAACCATTATGACTGGCGAGTTTAAGCTTGTGACAAGAAATCGAAATGTAGATGCAAGGGGAAGTACCAGACAGAGAGCACAGAAGTCTCCAGTTGTGGATTGGGTAAGAGACCGGAGAGTACTATCATGAGTTCATATGACCACCACTCTAGACTGCAACACATAAAGAGAGGTTTTAACTAAAAAATGTGAAGACATTGAGAAGTGAAAGGCAGAGAGAAAAGTGAAGTACCAAACCATAGCCGCAGTGGGAAGAGCATATCTGAAAAACTCTCCAACTCCATTGAATATCTCCATGGTAATAGGCGCACGTGTCTCAGAACAAGCGGAGGAGAAACACATGATACATCCAAGAAGTATAGCATAGAGCCAGTTTGACAAACTGATAGCCAAGGCTCCTCCAATAAAACCAAGCCCTGATTTATAAACCAAAAGCCAAGAGAGAGGAACATGTAGGCAGAACACAGAACAAGAGGTAATGAGGAGGGGTCTGATCATGCTCTGGTTTTGGAAATAGCGAGTGAGTGGCTGCAGAAAGGCGTAAGAGAACAGTCCAGGGATGAGCCAGGTAGCATATCTTCCAGCTTCTTGTGCAATAGAATGGTCTTGACCAAGTAACTCAAGAAGCTTTTCCATGTTTAACCATATGAGAGAGAGAGGGAAACACACTAGTGTAAGACAGAACATAGCTGTATATGTCTGAACACCTAGTTTCCTGTAAAGCTTAGCTCCATAAGCTTGACCACTCAGAGTATCTAATGCACATGACAATCCTATCTAGCACCACAAGCAAAAAGAGGTAAGTGTATCAATAAACAGAGATTAAAGTAGCAATTTAGAGGAAGAAGGAAGAGACAACAAACGATGAAACTGAAGCCAGTGACGTTGCAGAAGGAGGCAGAGAGGGAGGCACCAGCGAGGGAAAGTTTACCGAGGTGACCAACCATGATCATTGATATGATTTGTAGCATGTACTGAGCAATAACCACAGCAGCCATGGGAGCAGCGAAACAGATAAGCCTCTTGAATTCTTCGGTGAATGATCCGTCTCGTAGATCTCTCCATGTCACTCTCTTAACTCTCTCTGCAGGAAGAAGCAAGCTCTCCTTGGTGGTGGTGCTCTCTGCATCTGCCATGGCAAACAGATACAACAATCTAGAGAGAGAGATTGTGTTAAAACTGTATATATGGGTTATCTTTTGCTGGCCAGAGGAGGCGGTGATACTGTCAGAGTGTCAGTACACACAATTTGGCTTATGGTGACTTGCCTGCTTTGTCCACATTCAAGTAAACTAATCTTGGCTTATTAGATCCAATCTGTTTTTGTTTTTATAAGAGTATGAACATTATATGATATAATGTTTAGTTTTCAATGCAAATGGATGATCATGCTTATCATTTTCTAGTATAGTTTTGTATTTTGTTGTTTGCCTTTTCGTCGTAGGAAAGTTTGAATTAAATTGGGAAATTCGTCATTTTGTGGGTGGTTTAGAATCTATATTTTTCTATTTACATGATGCTACCTGCTACATATTATATATCAAGGGCTTTACTCCATGCTTTTTACCTTCAATGATTCACAATATTTTACCTAGTATAGTTACAATTATCGTTGGTTGCAATGATTAAAAGAAATGCTTCCTAAACTTCATGATTTTAATTTTTGTTTTTGCCATCCTTAAAAAAAAAATCTATTTGTTGCATGTTCTATACTTCTATTTGTTGCTGAAACTGTGTGTGAGATTTTAGTTCATGTTCAGCACAGGCCGTGGTTTCAGGTGATATATCATATGTTATGCTCTAGTTGACGCTGCGGGGTAAATTTAGAGCTTTGTGCCAACATTCAAGATTGACTTCTTCTCTGTCTTTGGGATGCAGTCAATGGGGAGATATGAGATGGTTGCAGGGGCTCTACTCACGCCATGGTCTCTACTTGGCTTGTCAGTCTCACATATCCCTGAATTTCATCATTACTGTTCAATTGTAGTGAACACAGATAAGGCTCCTTATGCATCATTTTCCAAGAAACAACAAATGTTGAGTTGAGTAGCTAAGGCACATGCAAA
Source organism: Aurinia saxatilis (assembly GCA_900406295.1). Taxonomy (NCBI): domain Eukaryota; kingdom Viridiplantae; phylum Streptophyta; class Magnoliopsida; order Brassicales; family Brassicaceae; genus Aurinia; species Aurinia saxatilis. Next base: position 5,578 of record OVAP01000748.1, read on the forward strand.
GTTGTTACAAAGACTCGTTATTAGCGGCTACCACTAATCCAAAACAACGAATGACTGCTACCAAAATGGTAAAGCCATACTAGTATATGGTCCCCGTACTCTTTAGACGCTGAGTTCTGACTCGGTGAGTGTTGTTCTGCAGCGCTTTATGTTACCCTTAAGCCACAGCCATTCGCTTCCTCGCTTTAAGAGCCTAGAGTTCAAATAAGGCATTCAATTGAATATCTATATGTTTATCTCACAACAGAAACAAGTCATGATGAAGATTGAAAAAAAAGAAAGAAGAAGGAAGGACCTGGTTTTCCCAGTTTGTGCAGCCTGTGAAAAGAGCAAGCAGAAGAATTTGAAGAGCGGCACCCGCTTGTATTCCCATCCAAAGGCCAACACCTTTTAGATGAATCCAGAAGGCTAAAGCTGCTGCAAAGGGTATCCCCCAGAGATAGAAAGCTCCTAAATTGATGATAGCCCCTATATGTTGCCATCCACATCCCCTTGCAATACCTGCAACCGAATTCACGGCGGTTAGGAGTTATAGAGAAGGGTATCTTTAGGATAGCTTAACAACTTTGGCACAGGACTAAAAGACACAAGCAGAACACACATGAAGAAGACTTGGACTCTGTTGAGAGATCCTTAAGCAAAGTTATAAGAAAAAAGAGAGAAAGAACACTCCAATGTGGAGATTAAAGAGGCCTTGGCAGTTGCACTATGGGGAGGAACAGAGAGTATAGATATAGGACCTGCGTGAACCCCTTGCAAAGCATCCAGTATGAGAGAAATAGAGACCAATGGAGCCATCTTTGCAACATAATTGATCGTATCCTGATCACTGCTGAATATATGGCTGAAAACATTCCTGCCGACATATAGGGACGTACTCACTATCAATCCATCAGCTAATGCAATAGACACTGCCGCGTAGACCACTGTCTGGGCTGTTCGAGAGTTTCCAGCACCTAATTCATTTGAGATTCTTGTACTGCAAAGGAGAAAAGAAAAAAAATACATGTGCTTATGAACATGAAACTAATGATTCCTTGTGTAAGCTTCAGCTCTTACGTGCTGCATATTTGGTGACTGAATTCTAACCTTGCTGCAGCAGCGATCGCGAGTGGTGTTGAATAGAGTGTCGAAGTTGTTTGGAGACTGCGCATAATTTGAAGAATATTATGTTTGGTAAATCAAGATTTTGACAAGAAATTGACATGTAAATGCAAGAGGGAGTACCAGACTGAGAGTACAGAAGTCTCCAGTTGTGGGTTAGGTAATAGACCAGAAAGTGCTATCATGAATTCATATGACCACCACTCTAGGCTGCAACTCATAATAAGAGGTTTTAATCCCAAAAAAATGTGGAGACATTGAGAAGTGAAAGGCAGAGAGAAAAATGAAGTACCAAACCATAGCGGCAGTAGGAAGAGCGTAGCTGAAAAACTCACCAACTCCATTGAATATCTCCATGGTAATAGGCGCACGTGTCTCAGAACAAGCGGAGGAGAAGCACATGATTGATCCAAGAAGAATGGCATAGAGCCAGTTTGATAGACTCATAGCCAAGGCTCCTCCAATTAAACCAAGCCCTGACTTATAAACCAAAAGCCAAGAGAGAGGAACATGTAGACAGAACACAGAACAAGAGGTTATGAGGAGGGGTCTGATCAAGCTCTGGTTTTGGAAATAGCGAGTGAGCGGCTGCAGAAAGGCGTAAGAAAAGAGTCCAGGAATGAGCCAGGCAGCATATCTACCAGCTCCATGTGCAATAGAAGGGTCTTGACCAAGAAAACCAAGAACCTTTTCCATGTTTAACCATATGAGAGAAAGAGGAAGACACACTAGTGTAAGACAGAACATGGCAGTGTATGTCTGAACACCAAGTTTCCGGTAAAGCTTAGCTCCATAAGCTTGGCCACTCAGAGTATCTAAGGCACATGACATTCCTATCTACCACCACAAGAAAAAACAAAATAGTGACAGAGATAAGTGTACGTATCAACTAAGTAACAAAGATTAAAGTAGCAATATAGAGGAAAAAGGAAGAGAAAACAAACTATGAAGCTGAAGCCAGTGACATTGCAGAAGGAGGCAGCGAGGGCGGCACTAGCGAGGGAGAGTTTACCGAGGTGACCAACCATGATCATTGAGATGATCTGTAGCATGTACTGAGCAATAACAACAGCCGCCATAGGAGCAGAGAAACATATAAGACGCTTGAGTTCTTCGGTGAATGATCCGTCTCGGATGTCTCTCCATGTCACTCTCTCAGCTCTCTCTACGTGTACCAACAAGCTCTCCTTTGTGGTGGTGCTCTCTGCGTCTCCCATGGCAATCTAGCTAGCCACAGAAAGAGAGAGTCTCAGAACTGAAAATTTGGGTTATTTTTTTTCTGCTGAGACCAGACAAGGCAGTGGTACAGTCAGTCCACACAATTTGGCTTATGTTGACTTGCCTGCCTTGTCCACGTTCAACGAGATTAATTGACTCATTCGATCCAATTGTTTTTGTTTAATAAGATTATGCTCATTACATAACACAATATTTATTTCCACTGCAAAATGATGGTCATAATTATTATTTTCTATGTATTTCTGTTGTTTGTCTTTATATCCTAGGAAATATTGAATCAAATTGGCGCAAGTTTGTCATTTTGTGAGTGGTTCAAAATTTATATTATTCTGGTTACATTATGCGACTTTTCTTAGAAATCATTTCACCAACTACATTTATATATAAGTCCTAGAGGTGTGTCTATATAGTAAAGGTTTGTTTCATTCAATGCACGGTATTTAACTTAGTGTTCTTACAATTATCGTTTGTTGCAATGATTAAATTAAATATGTTTCCTAAACTTCATGGTTTTGTGAACTTAAAAGAAAAATGGACAAGAAAGTGCTTGATAGGAAAAAATAAAACCATATTTTGATCGTCCATATTAAAACTAGACAGAATAGGTATTCTAAAAATTTAGAATATATTTTCTAAAAACATTCAGAAAACATGTTCTAAAACATTTAAAACATGTCTTCTAAAACATTAATATTAGAAAACGTGTTCTCAATTATAAAAAACATAAACGAATTAAAAAATTGTTTTGATCCTCTTCTATGTAATTGTTAATATTTAAAATAGATATTTTATCTAGTCTGAATACATTAAAAATTAAAACGTTCAGACTTAATAATTTAAAGTATTTAGATACATTTTATGTCTAGTTTTAATGTTAAAAAACATTCGGAATACACGTATTTTAATCACGAATTATTCATGTACTCATTACATCTTCATTCTTTTAAGGATGTATACATATAATCATTTGTTGGTTTATATTTGTTTAGACTAGATGTTGATTCATTTGGCATTCACCAGCACATTTTCCTTCTTTTTTTTTGCTCGGAAAACACCAGCACATTTTATAACATGAAATGTTTCATAAAACCTTCAGGATTTTGTGATCCCAGAAGAAGGATAAAAACCATATCCTGATCGTCCACGTGTCACAACATAAGAACGAGTGTGTATAGACACAAAAACACCCTCGTGCCACCGAACCAATCGGGCCGCCACTACTACCGCCGGCTAAATTTGACAGTCATATTAAAAACTCTCTGTCCACCATGTCCACGACTCTTCCTTTCGCGCCTTGTGTCACCACCACACATGCGCACTTTAGCCCCTCCCTCTCTCCCATGTTTATCCTGCGCCGCTTCCCTTTCACCACCACAACCACCCCTCTCCGTCGTCTCTCCCGCAACTACCGCACCGCCACCTCCGTCGTCTCAGCCTCCGCCGTACGCCAGGACGCTGCTCTCTGGACACCGGCTCCTCTCTCTCAAATCGAATCGGCAGCCGAATCGCTCTTCCACATCTCGATCGATATTTCGAATTCGCCAGATCTCGTAGCGTCCTACACGCGTCCTGGTCAGTATCTTCAGCTCCGTGTTCCCGATGTTGAGAAGCCTTCGTTTCTAGCAATCGCTTCTCCTCCTTCGTTGGCGGCTTCTCGTGGTGCGTTTGAGTTTTTGGTTAAGAGTATTGCTGGATCGACGGCGGAGATTCTTTGTGGGTTGAAGAAAGGGGAAACTGTGGAGCTTAGTGCTGTGATGGGTAATGGTTTTGATATGGATCAGATTGATCCTCCTGAAGAGTATCCAACGGTTTTGATTTTCGCTACTGGATCTGGAATTAGGTGGGGAGCTTTATGTTCTCTTATTGGATTGCTAAATTAGAGTCATTTACTTCGAATTTGATAGGTATTCAATGATCTAAGTAGAGTCATTTACTTCGAATTTGATCTAAGTATGATTCTCAGCTAATATTCAATGAGCTAAGTATGGTATAGTTTATAAGGTATTAGTCCAGAGTATTAGTCAGATCCAACGCTTTCAAAGTCGGTATCTTGAATTTGGTTTCTTAGCTCCACTTCTCTGCCAAAGCAGTAGTTACTGATATTGCGGTGAATCCCCTGTTGTTGCTTTGCTGAAAGTGTGTGTGTGTTTTTTTTTTTTTTTGCAAGAGTATGAAAGGTGTCATAGACCTTTAATGTTGTGTTTTTGCTGTGTGTTGATCTAACACTGAAACAGGCTTTAGATGTTTGTGTTTGTTGTTCTGGGCGTGGTTGAATCAACAATTTCTGGTGATAGTGATAGAGACTAAGTAACTGACTTTACTTGTGAACTTTTGGAATGTGACCTCTAACCTTTTATCTTCTTATATCTGCAGTCCCATCCGCTCATTAATTGAGACAGGATTTGGAGCTGATAGAAGATCTGATGTAAGACTCTATTACGGGGCTAGGAACTTAAAAAGAATGGCTTATCAGGTTTGGTTCTCTCCATTGTGATGCAATTTATGATGTTGATAGATGGAAATGTGTGCAGTTGAAATGTAAAAAACTTTTGATGATAAGCGCCGAGCCTAGTTCTCGCCCTCGATCTGATATATAGAAGGATAACCTTGGAAAACACTATCGATTTTATAGGAAAGATTTAAAGAGTGGGAATCATCAGGTGTCAAAGTAGTGCCAGTATTATCAAAGCCAGATGATGGGTGGAGCGGGGAAACCGGATATGTTCAGGTGAGACTTGAGAAACATTAATCTAAATGCTTAACTCAAGGTGGATCAGTACTCAATAGTATGATGTGTTGTGTAGGCTGCTTTTGCAAGAGCTAAACAACTCTCAGATCCCAAGGGCACGGGAGTGTTGCTATGCGGACAGAGACAAATGGCTGAGGTATGGTTGCACTGTGTTTTGTTGCTGGGAACCTATATGCTTATTTAGAAGATGTGTATCTTCATCGTTGTTCCATTTGCGCTGTTGCAGGAAATAACCGAAATGCTTGTAGCTGATGGAGTCTCAAATGACAAGCTGCTCAAAAACTTTTGATAGAATATATTTCTTGTATTATCATAACTATACTGTTTCATCATATACCATAATTCTTTTACTACCAAAAAATCTCTTCAAGGCCCTCCTCTAATTTATAAACACAGAATTTTGTAACACCTTGAGGATTAAATAATATTGTGTTGATTGTCACCAGTCTCACCACACAACATTCATCTTTATGATTGATCCTCTTACTGATCGTACCCAACAAACTGCATTTAACATATGTTGTTGCATAGTCTCCTGCTTTCGATAGACAATGAGTACATGAACTAAGAGGAAAAAGAAGTGTACATCTCTTGTATGCACAAATGATATAGGAAAATTTCACTGATTATTTAGCAATTTCACTAATCATTTTCAGTAATTGAAAACTAGTGGTTAATATTAACTGAAAAGCAAATTGATTATAATTAAAAAAGATTTATATATGTTTTTCAAAATTTATCTAAGTACTTGATAAATTCCCAATAGAATTTTCCAATTTTCCCATCTGTATACGGACATCTTTGTCCCATCTCCTTTAATTAACAGGTCACAAGTCATCTATAAACTCGTAATAGTCACAGAGTTAGACTTCTCGCCATTTCAATACAAAAGCGTAGAACTTAGTGCCGTCCGTCTCCTTCACGATCAAATTCCAATCCTTAGTCAATAAGGATCAAATCGAGAGAGAAACTAGACGAAATCGAACCCGCGCATGGCTTCATCGGCGCTCTCTAATCTAATGCTCGCAATTCACGAGAAGAAAACAAACACCGTTGATCTCTACCGTCCCCTCCGCAACTACGTTACTTTCACCTACTCCGAGCGCGAAGCTCAGCTTATAGACGACGATCTCGAAACCTTGAAGCAACTCCGTTCCGATGTCGAACGCGTCACCGATCCATCTCCTTCCGCTCGCCGAGATCTTCTAATCTCCTATTACAAAGCTCTCTGCCTTGTGGAGACTCGATTTCCAATTTCTCCCGAGAAGCATCACGTGAACGCCGTCACTTTCCTATGGTACGATGCCTTCAAGCCGAAGAATAAAGCTACTCAGCAGAACATTCACTTGGAGAAAGTTGCTGTTCTATTCAATCTCGGTGCTACTTATAGTCAGATTGGACTAGGTCATGATCGCACCACCGTGGATGGTCGTCGTCAGGCTTCGCATGCGTTTATTGCTGCTGCTGGTGCGTTCGCGTATGCGAGGGATAACGAGGCTACGAAGGCTTCGATTGGGCAGAGTAGCACTACGGTGGATGTGTCGGTGGAGTGCGTTGGAATGTTGGAGAGGTTGATGTTGGCGCAGGCTCAGGAATGTGTTTTTGAAAACACCATTGCTAAAGGAAGTACTCCTGGTGTGTGTGCTAAAATTGCTAGGCAGGTTAGTATCCAATCATGCAGTTTTGTGCACAGTTTTGGACTCAAGAGCTTAAAATTGATTAAATAGATTCGTCGCGTATGCTAGAAACTTGGTTTATAATCATTGTTATGGTGGAGGATATGTTTAATTGAGCTTTGAGGAAGTGATAGGGTTGATTGAATATGCTTTTGTTGTAATTAGGTTGGCATATATTATGAGGAAGCGTTGGCTGCGCTACAAGGTCCACCGTTGAAGGATCATTTTGAGAAAGGCTGGATATCTCATGTGCAGTTGAAAGCAGCTCTCTTCTACAGTGAAGCTAGTTATAGGTATGGAATTGAGTTGCACGAGAAAGAGGAGATTGCAGAAGAAATCGCACGGCTGAGGAGTGGAAGTAGCCGTTTGGCAGAAGCGAAGAAGTCTTCGAGGGGTGCTCCTGCGCAGATTTTGGAAGCCATAAACAAACTAGAAGCAAGCATTAATTGCAATTTGGATAGGGCTGTGAAGGAAAACGACAGAGTTTACCTTATGAGAGTTCCTTCTCCTGCTTCTTTGTCTCCACTTCCTACTTTTTCAATGGTTAAGCCAATGAATATGACTGAGTTATTGGATGCAAGCAAGGAGAAGATGTTTGGAATCCTTGTTCCAGACAGCAGTGCAAAGGCTCTCTCTAGATACACTGAGATGGTCGATGATGTTATTAGGACTCAGGCTGAGAGATTACAGCAAGCTAGCGAACTAACTCGAGTTAGGCTCAAAGAGATGGATCTTCCAGACTCTATTCTTGCTGTAGATGGTAGTTCAAGCCTTCCTGTTGATCTTAAAGACGATGTGGAAGCTGTTCAGATCTGTGGAGGTCCAGCTGGCTTGGAAGCTGAACTTCAGCAGCTTCAAGATTTAAAGAGGGTTAATCAGGAATTGTTGCTGCAGACTGAAGAGCATTTGAAGAAAGAAGCAACTGAAGACGCTCAGTTCAGAAGCCAATTTGGAACTCGTTGGACTAGGCCTCAGTCTAGCACACTGACAAAGAACTTGCAGGATAGGTTAAATCGGTTCGCAGCCAATTTGAAACAAGCTGGAGAAAGTGATGTTAAGATTGAGCGGTCCGTGAGAGAGAATTCTGCCCTCATGTCAATTCTTGACCAACGGCCGGTAGGTATTTCCTGTCTTTTGTATATCATGGTATATTTCTCCTGTTGATGCTCAAAAGCTGCCGAAAGTTATGTCTTATGGTCTTCACGTTGATTATCTTAGTACCTGAAATCTTTGGGTACCGGCTATTCAAAGTACTCTCTAGGGTCAGTTTTGGCACACTCAAATCTAGTATACTAATTCTTAGGTTTTCTGTATTTATCATCAGATAGAGTCTGTCGTCCCAACTTTAGCAAGGCCAATAATGTCATTGGATGCAACAGAGGATGCTATCGTGGGTACCCTGAAGCAGAGTCTGGTATTCCCTATCTTTGGAAGATACGAGTATATTTTTTGGAGAAATTTGGACAGTGCTTTGACTAATCATTATATTCATAATTTTGCATCCCTTTCGCGCAGAGGCAACTGGAAAATCTTGGTGCTCAGCGGGCAGGTCTTGAAGACATGCTCAAAGAGATGAAAAGAAAAGTAAGACTTTCTATTGGCTGGGCATCAGTTTCTTTCATTATTGTATGATTGGAGTCAAAGACTCATTAGTTTTTGCGTGATACTTGGTTTTAGGATGACATACTGCCAAAGCTGATGACATGCACAGGCTCCTATGAAGATATGTTTAGGAAAGAGATATCAAAGTATGATCATATCTGTCAAGATATATCCCAAAACATTGAAGTTCAAGAACAATTGTTGATGCAAATTCAGGTACCTCTTTTGTCCGTCCTTGTATTGTTACTTTATTTTTCATAATGGTTTTTATTCTTTTCTGATAACCGAAGAACAAATAGTGATGGTAATCAGTATCCAAGCAAAAATTATGTGCTTAGCTTCTAGGGACTGAAATGATCATGTTGTACTGCTAGTGGAAACTGGCCTGCTCTTTAATGGAATCCGTTTTTCTATTATAGGCCCAAAATGAAGAATTCTCAAGTCTTTTCAATCTTGAGGACTATAAAGGTGAGAAAGCAGCTTCTATCTTGCATGAGCTCTCTAATTGTTCTAAGATATATGATGGATCAACGTGGTTTGTGTTTAGCATTTTAAATGTTAGTCTGACGCATAATCAATGACAAAACTGGGACATTTGACCTTTTTAATGGGTTCCATATATTCCTGTAGTGGCGTTCTTTAGCTCTCTCTTATCCATTTTCTTTGGTTCCTTGTTCTTCAGCATCCAGAGAGAAGTGCTACAAGCAGATTCAAGCGGCTATATCGAAGTATCGAGAGATAAAGGAGAACATCAATGAGGGCTTGAAGTTCTACGTCACTCTCCAAGTGAGTTTTAATCTCCATATAATTGCAAGCTCTTCACTATCTGAACTTGTGTGCATTATATCACTTGCCCGTTTTTATTTTTTTATTTTTCATACATTGAGAAGAGCATTATATCACTTGCCCGTTTTTATTTTTTTATTTTACATACATTGAGATGCGAACAAACTTTCATGCAATCTGAGACATTTTTTATGTTGCTCTCCATAGGATGCAATCACGAACGTAAAACAGCAATGCAGTGATTTTGTGATGACAAGGAGTATCCAGTGTCGTGAAATGATTGAAGATGTGCAACGACAGATGTCTGGTTTGAGTTTTCAGGATCACAGGAGCAGTGGTCCATACCCATCTGTTCATCAGCCAACAGCTTCAAGTTCGCCTCCTCCACCAGAACCTCATAACCCACCTCATCCTCACCCACAAGCACCATATTATAGGCAGCCTGAGCAACTGTCAAGGCCAGGCTACAATACCCCACCATATGGCCCACCTCCCCCATACCACACACCTCATGGCCAAGCTCCACCATATCATGGCCAGGCTCCACCACCCCATGGCCAAGCTCCATCACATCATGGCCAGGCTCCACCACCTCATGGCCAAGCTCCACAACCATACCCTCCTCAGGCCCAGCAACCACCTTATCAATCATGGCAGCAAGGCTCGTACTATGATCCCCAGGGACAGCAGCCTCGGCCTCCTTATACAGCCCAGAACCCATACCCACCTCCTCACCAAGGTGGCGGATACTACAGGCAGTGAGTTGTACCTTGGAATAAACTGTGGTGTTATTATACAGATTGTTGTGTTTCTTGTGAGTACTTGATGGGTATCTATTTCTTTGACATATTTCTTGAATGAAATTTACTAGTAAACTCAAATTATTTATAATCTTTTATTCAGAATAGAGACAATATGATGGATGAGAGTTGTGTAAAGCACATTATTCATATATATATATATATATATATATATAAGATAAATCCTTGCTTAGGATTGAAATAGAGAAAGTGTATCAGATGTCAATGACAGGGAGTGAGAAGAGCAAAGATCATGATGGATTTATGGGTTTGGGGGTTGAGGATGAAAGAAGCATGAGCAAGTTTGCAGGAGTAGCGACTGAACAGGTCATCGAGAATCTGGTGACCAAAGTGGGTGCATATGAGACCTTCAAGCACAGCTCTCAGGTACAGAACCCTCGACTCGAGATCAGGCATGGTATTGTGTGCGTTGATGCTCCCCAATGTCTCCATTTTGTCGATTTTCAACTCTCCGTTACATCTGATGATGTCTTCAAGTTCCTTTGGACTTGGGTAATATATGGGAAGGTTGAAACTGTCTACGTCCTCCTCCTTTATTATTCCCTGTGGTCAAGTGTATAGGATCAATTTGATCTGTCATGTGTTTTTTATTTTTAAGGAAAATCACCGAGTACCTCTCTAGCCATGTCCATGAGGCATGAGCCCAGAAGATCGAACTCGGATCCCGTTGAAGGCTGAGGCTCGGCAAACCCATCTGGTACACCGGGCATGATCAGTGTCATCAAACCGTCTTCTGCTAGCTCATGTGACCTTGCGCGCAAAAATGACTTGAAATCCTTCTTGTATTGACAGGAGTAGGCTTGTGAAACCTCTGCTGAAGCTCCCGTGTAGTGAATTCTGCCTTTGTTGTAAGCAGGGGATATTGGGTCACGTAGCTCGGGTGGCAAGACAGAGAGCCAACAGAGAGCACAAGAAGAGTAGGCCAAGTTAAGAGATGCCTTTGGAAACAAGTCTCCATAAAAAGAGCCGGGGACACCTGGAAACAAGAACTGTTAAGGGGGTGAGTTATCTATGCCGATTTAAACTAACTTAGTAGACCTGCAACGAAGTAAGGACGTTGAGGAGGAAGCAAAGCAAAGAGGGCATTGAAATCAGTGTTTGGGAGGTCGTTGAAGAAGACTTGAAACTTAGGGGGTTTAGTATGGGGCAGAGAAGAGCTGAACTTGTGGTAAAGGGCTTGGATAATGATATCTGCAGCAAGAAGGGTGTTGGGGCCAGAGGAGCATCCAAAGTCCGCGATGGTAAAAGTAGAGAAGGATCGTTTGGTGAGGTCGAGCCGAGTGTGGATCTCCTTCCTAAGAAGTGCTTCAGCAGCCTCAATGGCTCCTCTCTAAGCACGTACACACACATACACAAGTAACAACATTAACATTTTGTATACTTACAAAAAATAGGTGTAATAATTACATAAATGAAAACCTGATAGGAAGAGTTGCGGTCATAGCTAGAAGGACCGTCTCCACCGTTCATGGCTGTGTAATGGTTTTGTAGTCGAATAGTTTTTCTACACCCTTAAAATAGAGAAACCAAATGGGTGAAAGACAACTAGCTTCTGTTTTGTAGCTATCAATTATTGTAAGTGAAAAGAATAATAATTTGATTGGATAAAAATTAGTAGAAGGAATAAATGAACAATAAATAATAACCAAATTTTCCAGTAATTATGTAGCTCAAATAAAAATATTTTACTTGTAAATGGTATCATTGTAGCATAATAGAGATAAATCATCAATTACTCGTCTTTTGTTCTTTGTTCCTCTAGAATGACCAGTTGCACCCATAGTCACAATCAGTCGCATTGAAATGTCACTTTACCAAATGTTTTGTCTCTCTTTTTTTCGCACCAAGACAAAGTCCTTCCCTGTTGCAATCATAGACTGTACCTTTGGCAGCCAAAGAACGTTCAAAGTTAGCCTACAATATGGAGCCCTCTAATCCTAGTGGCCATGCCTGAAAATCTATCTATATCCAAACTCAAAAGTGTAATCATTTTTGTTATTTGTATGTGACAATAAGATACCAAAAGTCAAATTCTTTGTTAGGAACGCAATTACTGTACTCAAGTAGCACAAGTAGCAAAAATATAATAAGAGCAAATTGCAGTACAAACAAAACAGTGAAGCAGAGCCATTTGGCGTTTGCAGATAAAAAAAAGGGTTTAACGTTCACTGCATTTTATATATTCCTCTAAACCAAGTGAAGCAAACTCAAGACAATGTAAAAAAAAACAGAAGATGGAGTTCAATATAAAAAAAGTCAAGATACCAAATAAAATTAGCCGTCTTAACAACAATATCAAAAGGACACAGAAAATAAGACAGTCCCTGATTTACTGTCGTAATCTATTATTTTTTGGTGTGGTACAACAAGAGATCTAAGAGAAGAACTTGTACGTCTTGGCGTTGACAATAATGGTTCTGAGGCCACCGATGGGAGCTAGGATCGTCAGAAGAACTCCCACTATGATGCAGAACTGTAGTTTTCAGTGTCCCACAAGACCAAAACATTAGCAGTGTACAAGAAGACAAAAGCTAGCTATGTGCAAAAGAAACATACCCAGTTGATTGTCCAAGATAGACCAAACTTCTTTGGTTTCTTCAAAATGAGCCAAATAATGCATGGTAGCTGCAGCAGCAAAATCAATGTGTATTATGTATAATAATCCTAAACGACATTTGAAATGGGAAAAATGAATGAGAAGTATTATTACATAGTAAGTTGTTGGGGCGAAGGCGAATCCTCCAAAGAAGCCGAGTAGTCCACCAAAAAATGGGACACATATGGCAATGATCATGGTGAAAGCTGCAACGTCAAGTGTGAGGGAAATATTAGGTGAATGGATGGAGTTATAAGGAAATGCAGTTCAATGAAGAGTAACTTACCGACATAAAGGCTACGGGTGATGAAACGGAGCTTGAAGGAAGGATCAAAGTTCAACTTTTTGACCAGCAAGGTTTCAAGCATGTCAAAAACTGGCATTGCAAATATCTACATCCAGAAAGAGAATGTCAATATGTATGCGAGGAATATTTTAAAAAATTCGGTGGATGGAAAAGAAAAGTAAAATGTGCAAGACCTGATAGCTTCCAATAACATGGACTACGACAAACAAATTAGCCATGGCGATAAGCCAGACAGGCTTCTCCAAAGTAATGAGAATGTTGTCATCGACACTGTTTCCAAAGATCCAATATCCAAGGAATGCTACAGGGAAGTAGCAGATTGCGACTACTATATAGGCTACAACGACACCTCTCCACATTGGGATCTTGGATGGCATCTCTGGAGTGGAAGGGATGGTAGCCTGAATCTCCAACACAACATTGTGACCTGCATAGGCAAATGCCACATCTCCCATTGCATTCAAGAAGTTGAATACATTTCCAGCACTGGTGGAAGCTCTGGAGGTGTATTGTACATCAGGATGCACCCCTTTGTGCACCGATGCAGCCCAAGCTATAGTTGAGTACCTGTAGAGACAACATATCAAATATAAGAACAGTAGTATAAACTCAAAAAAAATACAATTCAAGATTAGGTGTTCAAAATTATTACGTCAAGGACATAACAGCCGCAGCGAGTGAGATGATGGAGATGGAGTTGAAATTGGGTAGATGAGAGATAACAAAGTGTACAGAAGCAAAGATCATGATCCAGAAAGTAGTTCTGATCTCTTTGCAATCGGTACAGAGTAGTTGATGCACTTTCTGAAGGGATTTTCCTCCTGTAACCATATAAACAATGTCCACTCCAACTTCAACAATAAGCTGCTGAGGCACAATGATCCAGAGACCAAGTTTATCCCCAAAGGCATGTTGGCCCAGCTCATGATATCTATCAAGCCTCTTCCCGGGAACGATCTCGTGCATTTCCACCATTTGCCACAGTGTGTATAGAGTTATCACCCATGACAATACCATCAGTGTCACTCCAGGTCCCCTGTCAAAAAAAAATCAAAATCTATATGAAATGAAGGGCGAATAAAAAAAATGAATAGTTTGATATAAACAAAAGGTAACGTACCATCCAAGATTAGACATGGCATAGGGTAAACTGAGAACACCAGCACCAACCATGGCTGTAACATTGTGAAAAGCCGAGTACCACCACTTGGCGTTTCTAGAAGAAGTGATTGGTAACCAATCGTCGACGTTCTTCTGCTTCGCCGCCGCAGCCTCGCTAGCTGACATCTCTGACATCTCTCTCGAGAAAGAAAGATACTGTTTTGTTTTGTGTGCTGTGTGTGTGAAAGAAAAAGGGAGGAGAACAACTGTAACGATGGGAAGATGAAGGGAGTTAGATAAATATTTATTTGAGATTCAGGAGGATTCTCTTTACAGATTACGTTATTATCTACTTAATAAATTCAATGTCTAGTTAGATATTTTTTCTTTTTTGTCTAATAAATATACGTTTGGGATTCAAAGAATGTTTGCAAAAAAGGAGGAGTTTGTTGGTCTATTCCCGTGATACAAGGCAAAATCAGCTGAGAAAGCAGTTCATGCTTAACTCGCTTTTATGCTTATCTTTGTCATTAATGTTCTGTTTCTTTTTTTTGACGTGTTACTCCTTCCATGCATCATTTCTAGATTTGATATATCAAGTGAACATACATTTTACAGCTTCAAACTGTCCTTGATTCATAGTCACATTGAAATGTTCACTATAAGTCTATACCAAAAGACTTCTGTCTTTTTTTGCACCAAGACAAGTCCTTTCCCTTGCAATCACTTGAAAGGAAGGGGATGCATCTGACCCCCTAAAATATGTTATACTAGATTTGGTAGGTTTGTTCTAATGTGAATTTCAGCAAGATTGGTTCGAATACAGCATATGACACCCCTTTCACGAGTTCGAGGGTAACTTATGATATAGATGCTTCTTTCTCTTATTAACATCGTTATTTGTGTTTAAATGTCAAAAATCTCACCCTTTTATACCAATAGTATAAGAGAAAATGACATGTATACTCAATTTCCCATAGTCATTAACTACATATAACCAACACTTCTTTTTTAATCACTTATATCCATTATTTTTATTTTAATATCATTATACTCTTTATTTACCAAAACTATTTTTAATTACAAATGAAATAAAGGAGTAAATATAAATGGAATTTGAATGAGAACTATCTACCCAAATAATTCTTAAACTCATTTTAAGCTACATAGCAATTAAAGTAAATCTAATTTTTATTGAAACTAATGCATCAGTAAAGCACATCTCAACACATATTATAAACAATGAAGTCCGCCACCGAGACTGCCAACTTTGGCAGGCAAAGAACGTTCAAAGTTAGCCTAAAAATTTGTTCAGATTGTTGTGTTTCTTGTGATTACTTGATGTGTATCTATCTCTTTGACATATTTCTTGAATGAAATGGAATATTGCTCAGCAGTAACTCAAATTCTTTATAATCTTTTATTCGAAACAGAGACGATGTGATGGATGAGAGTTGTGTAAAGTACATTATTCATATATAAATAAGATAAATCCTTGTTAAGGATTGAAATAGAGACATATCAACGACGGGGAGTGAGAAGAGCAAAGATCATGATGGATTTATGGGTTTCAGGATTGAGGGTAAAGGAGGAATGAGCAAGTTTGAGGGAGTAGCGTCTGAACAAGTCGTCGAGAATTTCCCGACCAAAGTGGGTGCGAATTAGACCTTCAAGCACCGCTCTCAGGTACAGAACCCTTGAATCGAGATCAGGCATGGTGTTGTGTGCGTCCATGCTCCCTAATGTTTCCATCTTATCGATTTTTAACTCTCCATTGCTTCTGATGATGTCTTCAAGTTCCTTTGGAGTTGGGTAATATATGGGAAGGTTGAAACTGTCTACCTCCTCCTCCTTTATTATTCCCTGTGGTCAAGTGTATAGGATCAATTTGATCTGTCATGCGTTTTTAATTTTTAAGGAAAATCACTGAGTACCTCTCTAGCCATGTCCATGAGGCATGAGCCCAGAAGATCGAACTCAGATCCCGTTGAAGCCTGAGGTTCGACAAACCCATCTGGTACACCGGGCACGATCAGTGTCATCAAACCGTCTTCTGCGAGCTCATGTGACCTTGCACGCAAAAATGATGTGAGATCCTTCTTGTACTGACAGGAGTAGGCTTGGGAAACCTCTGCTGGCGCTCCCGTGTAGTGAATTCTGCCTTTGTTGTAAGCAGGGGATGCTGGGTCACGTAGCTCGGGTGGTACGGCGGAGAGCCAACAGAGAGCACAAGAAGAGTAGGCCAAGTTGAGAGATGCCTTTGGAAACAAGTTTCCATAAAAAGAGCCGGGGACACCTAGAAGCAAAGAACTGTTAAGTGGAGGAGTTATCTATGCCGATTTAAACTAAGTAACTTAGAGGACCTGCAGCAAGGTAAGGACGTTGAGGAGGCAGCAAAGCAAAGAGGGCATTGAAATCAGTGTGTGGGAGGTCGCTGAAGAACACTTGAAACTCAGGGGTTTTAGTATGGGGCAGAGAAGAGCTGAACTTGTGGTGTACGGCTTGGATGATGATGTCTGCAGCAAGAAGGGTGTTGGGGCCAGAGGAGCATCCAAAGTCGGCAATGGTAAAAGTAGAGAAGGATCGGTTGGTGAGGTCGAGCCGAGTGTGGATCTCCTTCCTAAGAATCGCTTCAGCAGCCTCAATGGCTCCTCTCTAAGCACGCTCACACACACACATACACAAGTAACAGCATTAACATTTTGTTTACTTACAAAAAATAGGAGGTGGAAGAATTGACATAAATGGAAACCTGATAGGAAGAGTTGCGGGCATAGCTCGAAGGACCGACTCCACCGTTCATGGCTGAGTAATGGTATGGTAGTCAAATAATTTTCTACACCCTTAAAATAGAGAATCAGATGCGAGACTGTACACTACAAGTTGAAGAGTGTTATTTTTTGTAAGAGAGGAAAAACCTGTGACGACAACTAGCTTCTGTATTCTAGCTGTCACCGGGCCATACATTTCACAGCTCCGTACTGTCCCTGATTCATAGCTACCAAAGAATTGTCTTTGTTTCTTTCGCACCAAGACAAAGCCACCATATACCGTAGCCTTAGCAGCCCAAGAACTTTCAAACTTAGTCCTAAACTTTGGTAATGACTGAAATGATCTTTATAAGCCTAATGATATGTCTTGATGAATTGTCACAATAAGAGCAACAAAGGCACATTCTTGTTATTAATGCAATTACTCAAGTAGAAGAGGAACGTTGTAATTGGTAGCAAAAATATAATAAGCGCAACTTGCGGTAGAAACAAAACCGAGAAGCAAAGCCATTTGGCATTCTAGTTTGTAGTTAAAGAAAAGAAAAAAACAGTTCAACATTCACTGCGTTTTATATATTCCTTCAAACCACATGAAGCAAACTCAAGACAATGTAGTCTCCTCCAGCTTCACCACTTTTTATTTTAGTTTCGGAAACAGCTTCGGTGCAACCTGAAAGATTCAAAATCCAACAGTTCATCTCAGTATCAAATCTGTAGAAGAAGATGCAAAGAGCAAAGCACAATTCAACTACTTACACATTTGTCAATGCAATGCCAGTAGTCAAAGTACTGGCCAGTGCAATGCTTGTGGCCAGAGTCATCACCTTGGATTCTCTTGACACATGCCTGAGAACCACAACAAACCGTGGATCAGTCAAATATGATCAAACATTGGCACTGTGTTAAAACCATTACATAATTCAAATATCGTCACAACATTCAATTCACCTGATATTCGAGAAGTGGCTTCACGCATTTGGGTTTGCAAGACTCCTCGAGGTACTTCTTTGGATCAACAACTTCTTCGTCTGCCCTGAGATAACAAAAAGACAAAAGGAGCAAAAAGATAACAGGTTAGATAAGTAAAACCCGTGTGATGGAATACAAGTATAGTCTCTACGATCTCGAATGTAAGAAAAAAAATGATTCTGATCACACTTTGACAGAAGGTCATTGTTACTAGATGAAGCTCTGATTATACAAAATCAAACCAAATGAGCAAGAGAAATGGATAAAAGCGATTACCAATGGAAAAGAGCTGTTAGTATTATGCAACATCTCAACCCGAAAGCTAATCTTAACATACGAGTAAAACAGTAATAAATCTAGAAATCCTCGTAGATCAATCACTACACAGTACAGAACACAATCTAAGAGAAACAATGGTTCCAGTCTAGAAATTCAGAGACCTATCAACAGATCCATCAACTCAACATGATGTAAAGATTTGTAATAAAAAAAGGGAGTAAGAATAAACTTACATGGCAAAAGTCAATCGGAAGCTTTAGACTGCGAGAGACAGAGATGTGAAACTAATGTTAGAAGAAAGAAGCGGTTGTAAGATGGAGAAATCGAGAGTATTGAAGAAGATCCAATCAATTAAAATGACGATACCTGATTGCGAGAGAAGAGAGATCGAGACGTAACGCTAAGGAAGAAGGAAGGAACCCTACGAGAGATGTTGTCTGAGTCGTATCACTCTTTTTTAGATTCATTTCGGGATTGGGCAACAACAACATACTCGGATGCAATATGGGCCTAGATTAAAGCCATTAAGGCCCAATAACATCTCCAAAGCCCATTGAGCTATTACAGAAAGGTCCGGAGATTCCGCTTAATGATATTATTCTTTATTCAAGATTCTTTTTTCTGACAACCACAACAACATAGTTTTGGCGTTTAAGGAAAGTTGGGGAATAAATATTGTATGATGTTGTTAAGTTGGTCAATATTGTCGTCTTAGATGCCTTTTTCTTATCAACATTTTACTATTTTGCAAAAGATAAGGACGAAATAAACACACATGTGATATGTTGCGCGGCAGGTTCACACAATCTACTATTATCCACCACCGATTTCATCTTATCTTATTTTTAAAACAAAACCAAAAACATTTTAATTGAATGATTGTGATGCAAAATGATTGTTAGGCAAATAGAGATTCAACTGCATCATTTGTCTCAGACAACATGCTACTATTCAATATTTTATTCTTTTTATGTAACTGCTACTAAGCCTGTTATTGAACATTGATATCTTAATATGTAATTTACTAAAATGTGCATGTGTTATGTGTGTGTATTCATATGAAAATAGTTGTATTAGTGTCAGTAAAAGCATTTACAATTGACAGCAAAACAAAATCTCAGAAGCAGAAGAAATATTGCAATCAAACGGTGTCAAATGGTAAAAAAAAAAAACATATTGAGGTCATTAAATTGTATACAATTCAGCATAACATTTGTTTGTAAGACGGATGGGGTAGTAGAACGGTAGAACAAAAATGGAAGCAATTTTGATGCATGAAAGAATTGATGGAAGCTCTGTAAATGTAAAAATGTAAATATCACACACCTAGCCCTAAAGAAAATTGCATTTACATTGTTCTTCCTATTTACAAATAACCAAAACCCCCTACAATGGCATTTGACTGTCTCACCTCTCTCTCACTCTTGCATTCTCAATCTCTTCTCTGCTGCAACAACAATGGCGAGCTTAGCGTCTCTTTCTCTCGAGGGTCTTCTGGATCTTCCATGTCCAACATATCAAGAACGCCACAAGTCCAAGTCCCACAGTTCCCCAAAGTGTCGTTACCCACAATGGCATTTCTGTTGGGTACAATCCTGTTTTTTGTGTCACCCCAACACCAGTTTACACACTCCACATTTTGAAACTGTGACCATAAATAAATAAAGCAGAGCATGTGAAAAGCAGCCACTTACCAGTTCCAAACTTGATGCAGATGAGAAGTTCTACTATGCATATCCCCAGTGATAGCCAACAGAATGATCCCACCTTTTTCACAGAATTCCTGTGAAACAACCAAAAACTGCCCGTTAAACAAAACCTTTTTTCTCTACCAACACCAACATCACAGTGGTTATAGCTATACCGGTCTTGGAGATATGAATTGTATTCCCGTGTTGTTGGTATCGCTATGAGCCACCACAAGATCAGCCTATAGAGAATCACTGGGTTTCGAGGAGGGATCCACAGGCTAAACTTAAGAAAGAATGTGTTCAGCTCCACTGTCAGGAAGACGATGCAAAGGGTGAGTACTTGAATAAAACGCCAAGGTCCCTGCAACGGATGCCACTCGTCTTTGTCCCAATGAGCTGGTGTGAACTGCCCCAGTGTTCTTTTCACCTGAAAATTCAAACCTCTCATCAGGCTTACAATGACTATCACCATGTGTGAGGAGTCTCGAGGTTGGGGAAAAACCTTACTTTGCCAATAATGTTAGGCTGGCGGCTAATGCCAACCCACTCATATGTTTTTCCATCAAAGTAGCGTACTGTATGCATTCCTGCCCAGATCCCTACCAACATCAAACCATATAAACTGTTATTCACAACATTTTAGAAGCACAGCATATAGAAATGGCAAGGCGGCTTAAGAATCATACCAAACCAGTTGCATATCAAAATATCAAGAACAATACTGTCCCACCAGCACTCGTTGAAATTTGGTAACATGTGCCGAAAAGTAAGCTGGCCAAGATACAAAACTGGTGAGACAGGGGAAGCCATATCCTTATATCTATCAATTTGAAACCTGGAAATAAAAGGAAACTAAGAAAAGGACCAACCTCCAATAACTCAAAACCAATTGAAAGAACCCACAGAAGCGGTTGATTCCGTATCAAAATTGCTTTTCCCCACCACCCAAAGATATGAGCCAAGAAAAACTCGTCAAATATTGTGTCCTGAAAATTTTAATAACCAGAACAAAACAAGCCTTTAGATGATATGAAGATTATATCCCCCAAAACATGGGAAGCTAATGCTAAGACAATATTTTCTAAATTAACTTTGTTGTTGAGAAGATGCCATACATAAAGATTCTTAAACCTGTTTGTTGGATGATCAGGCACATATATTCGGCAATCAGCACCGTATGATCTCTCGGGAAGTTCTGCAACATGAGCAAACTCAATAAGA
Source organism: Aurinia saxatilis (assembly GCA_900406295.1). Lineage (NCBI taxonomy): Eukaryota > Viridiplantae > Streptophyta > Magnoliopsida > Brassicales > Brassicaceae > Aurinia > Aurinia saxatilis. Next base: position 26,490 of record OVAP01000748.1, read on the forward strand.
ATGGTCAACCAAAAATGTTGTAGCTCCTTAGCTATGAATTAATTACCAATTCCAAGGTCAGGGTGGAGAAACTTCATGAACTGCCTGGCATCATCACGTCTCTGGGGGACAAATGTTACAGCTATTAGAGTATGTTGACTAAGATATGAATTCATAAGAGCTATAATCACAGGCATGGGCAAAGGTACTGTAACAGAAAGAGAGAGGAAAAAATGAACCTGGAAGAGTAAAAACGTAAGTGCAACTAAGTAAATGACGGCCATTCCATGAACTAAACGCCAGATTGCAGGATGTGGCCTAATCAGAACACTAGACAAAGCAAAAAAAAAACGCATGATTAAAGACACGGTACCACAAGTATCACCATATAAAGTGACAATCATAAAAAGAGAAGCTGATTACGTTGAAGGGGCCTGAAGCAAAGAGTAAGCAAGAAAGACTGCAATCATAGCCCACACTCCCCTAGAAAAGAAACATACTCAAAATCAATATCAAGATTCAAATGGGTAATCTAAGCAAAACAGCAATAAAGGAGCAAACCTTTTAACACATGTAACAACATCATCAGATGTACTACTCTCCGGATCAAGAGCTCCACTTGCCCAACTAAACCAATTCAACAACAACAACAAAAAAAAACAAATTTGAGAGATTACAAGAAATGGGTCCAAAGGAAAATGGAGAAGAAGAAGAAGATAGACACTCACATGAGAAAACAAGCGCCAATAAGAAGAAGAGAGATAGTGCGAGGCTTGTACGCCCATGCAGTCCATGGATCAAGATCACTCTCAACAACAACAACAACATCACCATTACCATTCATTCTCCTTCTCTCTTTCCTATACCCATTTGGTTCCATAGCCAAAAACCCACCTCCTGAAAAAAACCAATTCGAAGTTTTAAAAACAAAACCTTTAAGAAGAAGCTACGAATTAAAAGTGAAAAGGCAGAGAGGAGAAAGTACAAAGCAGAGACAGAGAGAGAGACAGAGAAAAGGTCTGTCTTTGCAGAGGTAAAAAGCAGATTTAAGTTTTTTTAAAAAACAAAAGAAAATGAAATGGTTGCGAATAAAGGAGAAGACTTTGATTTGGGATTTGATTTGTGGTACCTGAAGAAGAACCCTAAGAAGATAGATTGATTGAGAATGAGAGAGAAACAGAGGAAGTAAGAATATTTGGAGTTAGTAGGAAGCTCGACGATGATGATGATGATGAGGAGGAATATAAAAGAAGAGATGGAACGGTCAAAGTAGTGAGAGGAATAGATACGGTACTGCTTCTGCTTTTGTTCACGATCTGAAAACGACTCTGCTTTCCCCCACGGTTTCTCCTTTTTTACACTATTGCCCCTCTTCTTCTTCAATTTCTTTGTGGTCCAAATTTGTGTCATATAAAAACTAATAAAAACATATTACTGATGTAAAAATATTAAAGGGAGGATATGAGGACGGTAAATGTCATTTAAATAGTTAAAAGGTAGTGGTTAAAAAACAGTAAATACCGAAATGGTTAAAAGTAGGGTGGACATTTCGGTTTAAATAGGAGTTCGCTCCGGATTCGGTTCGATTCGGGTTATTCGGTTCTAGTAAAACATTAACCAAATTCAAATCGAAATTAGTTCGGTTTGGTTTGGTTCGGTTCGGTTCATTTCAGATTCAGTTCGGTTCATTTCGGGTTGGTTTTAGTTCCGTTTTGAAAGATATAACTTGAAATTAAACTCATAAATCGTAGTAAAAATAAACAATAAAAATTGTTCAAACTAAGAATTCAGACAAAATACAAAAACCATTGTAACAAATATCAATGTATTAAGTTAAAGGTACGACACTTTCTTTCACACAAAAAAAAGACAAAAGAGATTTGTATTAAGGTATTAATCTTTACTAATTAGATTAAAGATTTAAGAAAAATCTAAATGTAATTAATTGTACTATTGTAGACTTACTAATTTAGTATTGTATGTCAAATAATTTTAAAGAAAAGAAAAATTAAACTTATTCACTAAATCTACCTCTTCTTTTGTACGCAACATTCACTAAATTTAACCAAAGAGTATATATGTATACTTGTATACATATAAAAAATTAATTAATAAAAAACACATTGGTTTATCGGTTCAGTTCGGTTTAAAACCAAACCGAACCGAACTAACTGTTCGGGTTGAGAAAATATTGAACCGAACGGTTAGCTTAAGAACTTCGGTTTGGTTCCGTTCGATTTAAATTCGTTTGGTTTGGCTCGATTCGGTTCGGTTAATATACCCACCCTTAGTTAAAAATGATAAGAGATGACAATTCAATCGTGATTATTGTACTGGCTGTTTTAGCAAAAGAAGATTTTAACAGTATCAATAATGGCGGAATAATTATGTACTCCGTATATAAATATAGTAAAAGATCGTGATATAAAATAGCATGATTTATGTCATTTTATATAATATATAATAGTAGATAGTAGTTGAATTAGGATACTCGAATTACCTACGAAACTATGGTTAATATAGCCGGAGGAGATATTTTCTATCGGAAATTTTTTTACCTAATATGATTCAAGAAGTATCTAAGACATTAATAGTGAATTAGATCCAGATACCACCACCGGAAAAGAATTATATATCGGTCATTCTGAAAATTCTAATTCACAGTCTTTCATCGGATCAATAGATAAGTTTATTTTGTTATTGTTAATTTTGATTGATAATCATTTTAGTGGTATGTTTTGTAAATCATATGTGATCATAGAAACAAATAACTAAAAAAATCAACAACATTAATACATAGGTAGACGAGTGTTTAATTCACATGCACAGTACTATGTATTCAACAACTTTATTTCGTATTGAATACAGATTGATGAGTATTTGTTTCATCCATTTATCTTTTTATAATCTGCTAAACTTTATGAATCAATTTTGAAAAGAAAGCTAGCCTATCATCTATGTTATGGTGTATAAATGACATGCAATAACTCCAGTGGTTTGATTGAAAACCAAATAATAAAAACGTCAGTTGCAAAATTTATTAATATTCTTACTTGGTAACTGATTTGACATATTCCCAAGAGTACAAATGAGGAGCAGAGAATAATAACCTAATTAGTATAAAGTAATTTATATTCTTTTTTTGAATAACAGAAACCAAGAAATTGGAAAGTGATGGTATTGTATAATTAATATATGTTTTAAAAAATTGGATACCTATCATTTATTCTACTGACGGCCTATAAAAATCAAATATTGGATTAAACTTTTTTACTTATTCATTATACTACATTATCCAATCATTTTATCTTTTGTTATTATAATTCATTAGATTATTTACAACTCTCGTATCCATAATAATTAATCTATAATATAGCATAACATAAAATTGAAAGACAACATCGTTAAAGATCAAGTTCAACCGGCTAACAACATAATTATATTTTTATAATGCAAAACAATATCAAGATTGTAATGAATGGACTGATGGTGGATGAATTGTAAATTTGTATGATTTTATTTTTTTATTTACCTTGGCCAAAACTTTTAGTTCAAGTTGTCATATGCATATTTACCCAAAATTATATAAATTCATAAAACAGAAAAGTAAGTAAAATAATATAAAAATGAATTTATTTTAGTTATAGAAATGTCATTTATTGGTACATAATAGATATATATAGATTCGTAAATGCCGAGTCGGCTAATGAATATCTGAACATTTATAAAAGGCCGATTCAGGTCAACTTAATTAAACTATGTAACTGCAAAATAAATTCAAAACACTAATTAATGAAAACTGAAAAAGTTTAAACTAAATAGAAACAAAGTATCAGCTCATTCCTATAAGAAGACCATGCAGATCGAGACACCACTTGTCACTTGTCAAGCATTACCCTCCTTCTCTCCTTACTTTTTTTTCTTTTTAATAATAACTAAATAATGAACAATGGGATTGAAAAACAACAAAGAAAAGAGTGATTGACCATTATGACTCAGGTCATCTCCAACAACAAACCTCATTTTGAGGGGAGTGAATCCTCAAAATGAGGATTTGAGGGTGTATTGTTCCAACAATGAAACCTCAAAA
>OVAP01000749.1:0-30555 GCA_900406295.1 Aurinia saxatilis
CACACTCTGTCGGTATATGGAGGAAGAAAGATCTTGATGTTTGGTGGTCTTGCTAAAAGTGGACCTTTGAGATTCCGTTCGAGTGATGTCTTCACAATGGATCTGAGCGAAGAGGAGCCTTGTTGGAGGTGTGTGACCGGTAGCGGAATGCCTGGAGCAGGAAACCCAGGAGGAGTAGCACCACCACCTAGGCTGGATCACGTAGCGGTTAACCTCCCGGGGGGCAGAATCTTAATATTTGGCGGTTCAGTGGCTGGACTTCACTCAGCGTCGCAGCTTTATCTACTTGATCCAACCGAAGAGAAACCGACATGGAGAATACTAAACATTCCGGGAAGACCACCGCGGTTTGCTTGGGGTCATGGGACCTGTGTCGTCGGGGGAACACGAGCTATAGTGCTGGGTGGGCAGACGGGAGAAGAGTGGATGCTAAGTGAGCTACACGAGTTATCACTAGCGAGCTATCTCACGTAGAAGAAGAANGGCAAAACAGAGGATGTGAATGAAAGAGGTGGAGATGGTCAAAGGCTTGTCTGTTAGGATAATGAGGTTTAGGGAGAGTGAATCTGTGGTGGGACTCTGGTGCTGCTCATATTTTTTTAGTCCTTGTTCATTAGGGGCCGTTAGTGGTTTTTATATAAATAGTGAAAATGTGCTTGTATCTGTTGTTCTCTTTGAAGTTAGTTTGATGCTTTTGAGGAGTGGCATTTGTGTTGATATTCTGTAAATTTATTAATGAATCTACAAAAAAAAGTTTAATAAGATGATCTCTCTTATGTTTATTGGCCTTGATCATAAAAATTGAAACAAAATGTTTGAAATCCAATTTCAGTTTTTAGGGAATAATAATTTAAACTAGTGCTGTCCAATGATATTTTGTTTAAAATCCAAAATATGTAAAGGTACAAAATTGGGGAAAAATCGTACAGTATTTGGTTAAAACCCTGAGAAAGTCACCGTCCTCGTTCGCTTCACCAGTCACCATGTCAGAGCGTGACCGACGCGAACGAGAGAGGGGGGATAGGGATAGAGACCGTGATAGACGCCGAGACAGTCGTGACCGTGACCGAGATAGGGGGGATAGGGATAGAGACCGTGACCGTGAGCGAGGGCTTAGGAGCAAAAAGTCCCGATCTCGAACTCCAGACCACCACGCTCGTTCACGCTACGTCCGCTCTCCGGAGAGGTATCGATCTCGTTCCCGCTCGATTGACCGTCATCGACACCACAGGCGCAGGACTCCTTCTCCCGATGCGTCGTCACGGAAACGGCCTCGCCAGGGTTCAGTGGACGACGACAAGGAAAGGAATCGGAAACGAGCCCCCGTCGACGAGATAGCTAAAGACGATACTAAGAAGAAGGATAAGCAACAAGAACCACCAAGCGTTGGTGGAGAAGCTGAGGAAGGAATGGATGGGAATGAGATAGAGATGATGAAGATGTTAGGTATTCCTACTGGATTCGACTCCACCAAAGGGAAGCCTGTTGCTGGTGCTGATGTTAGTGGCATTAGAGCTGTAACCAAGAGGCAGCCCAGACAGTACATGAATCGCCGCGGTGGTTTCAATCGCCCTTTGCCCGCTGAGAAAAACCGCTAGATACCTCAAGGTTAGGCCTATTCTTATGCTTGATTTGGAACATAAGCTCTTGTACCTATCTTGTACTAGTATGATTTAGTTAGCTCGGACTTAGCTTACTCTTGTTTCCTGCTTTTCAAGATGAGTCATGCACATCATCTTCACCATTTTGTTGCTCATTTCTACTCGTTCCCTGGATTCTGTTATTCATTCATGCTTATTTAGTTACTCTATACGTAAATTCCTCTAGAGCTAATTCCTCCTTTTTGGCATCTGCACTGTCAAACTAGTAGTTGATCCACAGGAACTGAAAGCATTCTTGTGTCTCTTAACTCTCATGCTTTCACACATTTGACTCTCCAGTAGCTTCTCACGAGATATAGTCCACTGCAGAAATACTGATCACCTCACCTTGTCTCTGGTTGAATTTAGAAATTGCTCGTAATAGGATGGACATACTGCTGCATCCCTTTACACTCAAGAGATGAACCAATTTCTGCTTTCATTATTGTTAGCTACATTCTATGCATCTAGTTTTTTGTTTTCACATTGATCTTGCCTCACCAATTTTCCTCTCCTTTGCACATATTCTGCAGATCTTACTCACGAGATGCATTTTCAGGTAGTATTTTCTCTGCAATTCTTCCTCAAACTTCGAATGTCGTTAGAGACCAAACATGTACTCTCTGAATTTGGAAACAGCTCATGAGTTATCTTTTTGCTTTATTCTGAGTTTTTCACTAGATATCAGAACCAAACCGGTGCTTGTGTACTTACATAATAACATTCCAGAATACCGTTACTGTTTAGAATATCAAACAAACTGTTAAAAGGTCGATTTTAAAAGCTTTGATGCCAAAGCGTTAATGCCAAAGCTTAAGGCAGACTCCAGCAGGTACAACACCAGTTAATGATGATCCCTTGCTTGTTATGCATTCTGAGAATGTATCCACGAGCTGCTGTCCCAAAGAAGACAGATCATCTGTGAACGTCTTAACAAAGATCTTCACAATTCTAACTTCTCTGTGAGTAGCTCTTAAGCTATACCATGTCAAGAACCTTTCCCTAAAACTCTTGTCTATATGCCCTTCTTGCTGTAAACATCTAATCGTCTTCACAATATGACCCAAGTCTTTATCTCCCACTTCATTTGCTGCATTGATCACAGGTTTCTCTTTCATTGCTGCTATTGATCTGGATCTTTTATTACTACCTTGCTTGCCTTTTAAAGTATCTCTCTTGCAGGGTGTTACAAGCACGCCTCCTCTCTCTCTCTTCTTATTTTGCCCTTTTAGGCGCCTCTCGGCTTCAGGCTCAGATTCTACTTCCCATGCACTATAGTGTTCAGTGATGTCCCTGTCACCATTTTCTTCACTGCAGCTTTTACCGACATTAGATTCATCTTGGGGAAAAGATGGATTACTACAAAGACCGCTACTAGAGTTTGTCAAAGGGCTTTGCTGGTTGCCAGCTTCGTCACCATCATCTTTCAGTGTTGAGAACCGAATCTCGGACTCATCTAAGTCGCCTTCCTCGTTGAAGGACACGACTTTGAGACAGAACTCAGTCTCGGGTTCAAGTCCATGGATGGTAGACTTCATTTCAGGAAGATAAACAACAGAATTCACCTGAGACGAGCACTCTTCGTCCTTTGACTTTCGACAGAACAACCTGAAACCTGTGAACTGGTTTTGCAAAGAAGAAGATGGTTCCTCGGAGTCTAATCTAATAGTGACTGAACTTGCTTGAATCTCTTCTACTTGCACGCTCATCTTGTCACCTGACGAGAACAAAAAGTCAACAACATATTCGATCATAGAATATCTAAGAAGGTACACTAACCTTCATTTGAAATAGATTCTGATGGAGACACCATGTTGTCCAGAGCTTCCATTGCTAGAGAACACAGCTTCTGCACTTGTGATCCCGAAGAAAGTCTATTGACAATACCTCGAGCCATCTTCATTGCCCAACCCGACAACGGACCCACATCCCCCTCGAGCTTCTTCACAGCTTCATCCATGAGTTCCAACAGATTTCGATACTTCCTTGTGCCTCTCAACAGCTTCTGTCCTAAAGAAACACGGTAACAAAGTACATCCACGCGCCGCGTCTCTTTTGCCTTCTTCACTTGTTTCCTCCAGCATCTGTAAGTATACACACATATTACATTTTTCAAACAATCTCTATTCATTGTATCATCCAAAATCCAACAGATGTCATATTGGAACACTCTTACCCGAGTAAGTCGTTGTTTTTGCCACAAAAGGCGCAATAAAACCTACCATCGAGACCTCTTTCTCCATCAGCATCATCATAATCTTTACCAATCCCGTACCTCTCTTGTTTTAAAGCACATTCCAAATGACAAGACAATCCACAAGTGTCACAAGTCAGCCATAGACTCGGATCCTTATTATCATCAAACTTCTGACAAATACAACAAGAACATCTTCTACAAAAGTTATCCTCGCTTCCGAGCGCAGCTCTACAAGCTAAGTTCTCGCAGCAAACGATGTAACCAATAGTCTTCTTTTGCTTCTTCCTCAACTTCTTTTTATGTTCAGAACAAGCGGTTTCTCCAAGAGGACGCGACACGAGATGAAGTAGATTCTCAATGAGTTTTGGTTTGTTGAGACCAGTGTACCTTCTCTCTTTCCCCATCTCCGCACATATGATCTTCATGATCTCGTTTCTACTCCATGAATTCAAAAGCTCGGAAGCTTCTTGTGGCTGGTTGGACAATGCGTGGATCAGCTCTCTTCTCTCGCTTACACTCAAACCGATTGGTTTGGGACACTCACTCATGCATTCAAGACCTGCAAAAGAGACAAAAGCCAAATCTTTAACCCTAGAATCTCCTCAAGATGTGAACATCATGCAAAGTTTCAAACTTTATCAACGAATCTCAACAACCCAAAAGTGATAAGTCCAAAAAGGGTTTGTTCGTTACTGGAAAAAACGTCGTCGTGTTAACGACCTAAAAGCAGCATGATACGTAGTTCACGTCGAGAAGACACAAATCGAACCTTGATATGAAGAAGAATCCTTGTCCTCTGGACCCACATTCCTATCGAACCGCCAGATCTTCGAGAGCTGCAGATTTAGATTTCAGACAAAACACAAATAGTTAGATTATGTAAAGCTAAACAAAAGAAACCTGAGATCGGCACTATAATACAAACAATATCTTTCATGACAAAAAGAATCAAAGAAGTGACAATACTCTCGAATGTGGAAGACGAAAGGAGATCGAAAAAAGCTTAGATTTGTTTTTTTTTTTTTTCATTTTTTTATAAATACACAACAAAAGAGAAAACACATGAAACTATCTATGATGATAGATACAAAGAACACAAATTTTGTTTTGAGTGTTAATAAAAAAAAAAACGCAAGAAAATAAATAAAGTATATAAATAAAAAGAAATTGAGGATTGGTTCGTTACTTCACCGAATCAAAAACCTGCAACAACAAATAATAGTTGTGCTTACCGAAGCAGCGTGCATTTTTTGTGTTCTTCGTTCTTTTTTTTTTTGTGTGTGTGTGTGTTCTTCCTTCTCTGAATTTTTCTTTTTGGTTATTTTTTTTAGAGGTTTTGTGAAAAGGTACGTATATTTCTTCTTTGTTTCGTCTGACCCTTTTTNTCTTCCTTCTCTGAATTTTTCTTTTTGGTTATTTTTTTTAGGGGTTTTGTGAAAAGGTACGTATATTTCTTCTTTGTTTCGTCTGACCCTTTTTTCTAGATTTTTCTATAAACACAAACCCTCTGATGAAGCTTCTGCTCCGAGAGCTTTTTTTTTTTCTTCTTTAAGTTCTTTAGAATTTGGCTTTATTCATTTTAATGACTACTAAACAAGGAGAGGAACAAAAGATATATAATATATTAAAAACTTTGTTACAAATATCTGATGTCTTCACGTGCTTTCCGGAGATATTATATACTTAGATGTACACATATGCTCTGATTTGACAGGCAAACAATGCTGGACTTATATTTATATTTTCTTTGGGATATTCCTGATAAATATCAGCCACGAAAAAGATAAAGTGGTCAGAATTTATAATCACATTAAATTGAGACATCCACCATTAAAATTGCGTTATTTGTGTTTATCAACCGACTATTTTAATTGAAGGACTTACTTGATGTCCAACAAGGTTTCAAACTATATGTATATATAAATATTAGTTAAATATAAGAGGGATTCTTGAAAGAGTANGTCATGTCCAACGAGGTTTTCAAACTATATGTATATATAAATATTAGTTAAATATAAGAGGGATTTTTGNTTGATGTCCAACAAGGTTTCAAACTATATGTATATATAAATATTAGTTAAATATAAGAGGGATTCTTGAAAGAGTAGAGATAGTGCATAAAATCTCTTATTTAAGAGTTCCTCTCTCCTCTTTTTACCATCTTCCTTCATAAGTTATTTATATTTTGTTTTATATATTATTTTGAAACCCCTCTAAGAAATCCTTGTTGGACATGCTCTTAGTATGGTTATGTATTTGTTGCACTAAAAATATAAACATAATGTTACAACTATATAAACATACAGAGAGGTAACTAGTAACTATATGTACTATTTATTAAGTTTTAAAAACAATANTTTGTTGCACTAAAAATATAAACATAATGTTACAACTATATAAACATACTGTTAGAGAGGTAACTAGTAACTATATGTACTATTTATTAAGTTTTAAAAACAATAAAAACATATTTTATTAGGAAATTACTTCATTTTATTATTCTGTAGTATTATTACTAAATTGGAAATAAATTATCAATGAAGTAACGGTAGTGGTAGTGGTCGGNTAGAGATAGTGCATAAAATCTCTTATTTAAGAGTTCCTCTCTCCTCTTTTTACCATCTTCCTTCATATGTTATTTATATTTTGTTTTATATATTATTTTGAAACCCCTCTAAGAAATCCTTGTTGGACATGCTCTTAGTATGGTTATGTAGTTGTTGCACTAAAAATATAAACATAATGTTACAACTATATAAACATACAGAGAGGTAACTAGTAACTATATGTACTATTTATTAAGTTTTAAAAACAATAAAAACATATTTTATTAGGAAATTACTTCATTTTATTATTCTGTAGTATTATTACTAAATTGGAAATAAATTATCAATGAAGTAACGGTAGTGGTAGTGGTCGGAGAGTAGTGATTCTCACATTTGAGGAGAATTCGTTATGTGGATTTAGATCAAGAATTAATTCCTCTCAACCGTAAAAACATCTAGTAAATTATTTGGTCAATCAAATAATATCATGTTTTAGGTTTATTAGCAAATCTGAGTGGCCTAGACGTCTACGTCATTTTAAAGAAATCAGTAAAATGTTAAAACTTCTAATAACCCCCTATACCATTCACAGGTCCTGACCATCAAATCTTCATTTCTAATTCACTATCTACAAAGTCACTGCACAGTAATGTAAAAGAAAAAAAAAGTAGGCATATTGTGTAAACGTTTTCTAAACCGATCTCTAAACCGTCCTCTATTCCAGTTTCTTGAAAATTGTTAATTAGCTATAATTCAAATAGTAATGTAGCTAACGTACACTTTCATGGGCCCATAAAATGGTCAGTGCAAACACCAAGAAATGTACTGGCCACAAGTATGTTTTTTCTATTTTATTAGCATCCAGACAGACTTTAACAAAAATAAAAGAATATATCGTGGAGTAAAAAATTATGCTAAACGAAAAATATCATTTTGGACACATATACAAACTACTATCAATGATGAGCTCTCATCCGGTTGGATATGTGATTTTGTTACCCAATCAAAAAAAAATTGATACCTTTTTGGATATCCATTCCGATTCGTTTGAAATACGAACTTTTTGGACAATACAAAATCTCAAAACATAATGAAAAGGTTACACTATGAGTCGTAAATAAGTTTTTGTTATGGAGATTACACTATGATTCAGTTAAGTTAAGATGAAAAATATGTGGTGATTTTGGCTGGTGACACTATGAATCGTAAGACTTCAATTAAGTTAATACATAAAATACAACATGGTTTTGGCCGGTGACATTATGAATCGTAAGACTTCAATTACTCCACGAATCGTAAAACTTCAATTAAGTTAAGACGGAAAATACGAGTTGGTTTTGGCTGGTGACAAAACAATAAACTGAAAACTTTAGGTCTAGAAAATTTGGAGGAATAAAATAAAAGTAGGCTTTGAAAACTTCATAAAAGAATCCAGTCTCAGCCAAAATCGTGACAGTGTCAATCGACACCACACTTATCGAAAATAATAATCTATAATTCCTAAACATGAATAATTCACACAAACAAACCCATTCTCGTTGTGATTACTGTCTTAGTTAAATTCCTAGAAAACCAAATCTTTTTGTGAATTCTAAGGAACTAAACTAGCATTAAATATATAGTCAATTGTTCACTAATTTTCTATACCAAATCTCTTTGTGATTCAATTCCAGAAATTATTAACACTCACATGTATACTAATTTTTCTATGATCTAGACTCTAGGTGATCAAACTAGAACTTGTATTTAAAAACAATCTAGAAGAAGAATTAATGATGATTCCCTAAATTAAATTTATAGCTAACAAAAACGCATCTAATCCTAAGACCTTAAACCTAACAAGAGAATTACTCAGACATAGCTAAACAAAATATCATGAATTAATTGAAATAACAACATATACTAAAGAGAAAATAAAACATGGATTTAAGAAATCTTTTTCCCTAAAACTATCTCTAAAGTAGATAATTGCATAGCCTAAAACAATGGAAAAAATTAGTCTTTATAGGGGTCTGGACGATTTTTAGGATTGGTAAATTATTAAATCTAAATTTCCAAAAGAGATATGGAAAATTTATTGATCATGAATATTTGGAAAATTAGCTGATGATCCGTCTGGTGTCGTTCGACACTCACTTCTGATTTTTTTCTTTTTCTTTGTTTGGCTCTTCTTCTCTTCAAACTTGATCCATTTTTGCTCTATAAATTTTCTATAATCCACCAAGTCCCCAAAACTCGTTCATGCACCTAAAATGACTCATTTGGACTAATAATAATAATAATAATAATAATAATAATAATAATATAAATAATAATAATATAGATTCGATATAGTAAATAAATAAATATATTATTAGTATAAAAACTGGTAAAAATCATGATATATCATGTCGTCACTCTCTACTTTAAACAATAAACATAACAACAGGAAAAAACTCGTAAACATGATTATATTTGTGTCTAATCTAATGAATCATGATCCCTAGTGAAAACCCTAAGACCTAACTAATGAATTACTTAGACATAACTGAATAACACAAAATAATCAACAAAATCAATAAAGAATTTCTTCCCCCAGATCTTACAAAGAACAATAGAAAAAAGTTTAACCTAAAGAATAGTCTAAAATATGTATTTATAGGTTAAAAGAACGAGTTGTGCCAAAAAGGTAAACTTTTAAAACTCTATGGAATAAGGGAAACTTCCTTATACTCGAAAACAATGAGTGTCCATTGATATTTCATAATAAATCATGGATTTTAACGACAAAATCTAAATTTGGTAAAATACTAGTCTAATGACTTCTAAACTTGATAGAACACGTAGACGAGACGAACATGTTTTAAATGTTTTAGAATATTAAGACTAGATATAGACGAATTTTTAATTAGTTTAGTTTATGATTAAAATGAAGGACTGACATTTTAATAGAACCTTTGATAAAAGATTTCCTCTTACTCAATTCTTTTGTCCTTTGCATGGAATGCGATTCCATTTTTCTGCAGCTGGAGATTTACTACGGGAAAAAAATCATTAGAAGGTTAATCACATTTATAATTATCTCCTGCATAATTTAATCATTTCTTGATGTATATATACACATTTATGAACATAGAGTGTAGAAGTTGAATAAGAAATTGTGTCAATAACATTGGATTTGCAAGGCGAAATTAGTTGTCTAATTATTTTTATTTATTTGGTTACATTTATGTATTTGGACAAGCAAAAATAAGGTATATGGAGCCATTGCAACCATATATAACAAAAAAAAAAAAAAAATACAGTTCACCACGTTTCACAATAACGGGTTAGGTTTTAGACGATGTTCAATATATGACTATAAGTTTTTGAATATCACAATATACGAGTCATTAAGTTTCTTTTTGTGATTATGAAAAGTGCATTTTGTATTTTACAATGTATTTTGTCCAAAGATGATGATATTTTGGATATTATCAAGTTTAATGTTCTTAAACAACAAATTAAATTTAAGAACATTTGATTTTTAGTTTGTTGTTTTTCAGTCTTTCAAGGTTACATATAACATAACAAATTGTACATCAAACAATGTTACTGTGTATTCGGTCCGTAAACATAATAACCTTGATAACTGATTACTTACTAAATATCATAACAATATTATTTGACTTGATAAAAATATACATGTATTGATACTTTCATTTTTAACAAAAAATTTTTTTGATACTTTTACCAACTTTTCGTCCCATACGGTAAATATATACAAGGACACCACATATATTTATACTAGACGAAGTTATTATAGAATCGATCCATCAACTTGATAGACTGTATATAATTGATTACTTACTACATATCACAATCACAAAAATTATCTAAAAACAAAATACAAATGTAATAACAATGCTTTAAATATGAGCATATACAACAACAAAAATACAAAATATACAACTAACATCTCCCCGTGCATAAGCACGGGTGGAATCCTAGTTATTTAGTAAATAGGCATATACAACAACAAAAATACGAGCATAAATGGTATGAGAGTGATAACACATGACTTAAAAATATTACGAAGCGAAAATTGGATACTGTTATTATTATGATAATGATAATGAGTAAGTATATATAAGCTAATAGACCATTGATTAATGAAATATGATAAAGTAGCAAAACACAAAACCTTACCAATATCTAAATTATAATATCAACATATTATAAGCTCAATGGTTATAGTATAAATTTTCTTCATAGTTTATAAATATCACATATTCATGAATATAATAAACTTTAAAATTTACTTTTTAAAATAATAAGTAATATTTTTTTTATAACAATTTCATAGGTACATATTGTAATTATTTAATGTTATCTCACAAATATTTATAATAATATACACCCAACTTTGGGATTTACAATTCCAAACAAAAGAAATGGATAGTATGTTTTTCTGCACTATGGTATACCCCCGTTCGAAAAATTGGTTGAGGAGCCCATTTAATCGCCAATGAGGTGCTCGGCGGGTGGAAACCGCTGGGATTTCATGTTATTTGATAAAAAAATAAAAAAATCTTAAATTATTTTCGTTGTTTTGCATGTTATGTTCCACAATCATATGAGTGAAAACGAGTGAGAACGGTGCAAATTAGGGTTGCAGAGTCGAGGAAGAAGACGAGGACATTATTTTGATTGTGCGTATCATTGAAAAATGAGGAAAAATAACACAGAGATGCTCGAACTCGTCAACTCGATGTGATATAGCAAGGGACAAACCACTAGAAAAATGTTTTGTTGATGGTATTGTTTCGAAATACATATACATACCTATAAAAATAAAATAAATATCCAAAATCTAATCCCAGATTAGTCACCATTTAATCTCCGATGTTTTCATTAACCGCTAGGCTCAGCTCGAGCACCGGTTAATGCCTAGCGATATTCTGACCCTTGGGTTTACCCTAAGATTGAATTTATGAACCCAAACAAACAATAAACAATCTGAAACTATAAAAGAAGATGAACAATGTATAATGAGTCATATTAAATCTTCCATATGAATACGCTATACCATAAATTCGGATTTGTAAACTCAGACTGAATACTGTATTGTTTTTAACATTAACCTAGCTAAAAACCAAACATATATAGTCTAATTTGGATTTTAAACTTAATAAAGATTTTTTTTAAAGTCTAGCTTCACATAAAAACAGGGTCATACTAACTTTTTCATATGATAACGGTATACCGGTATACCGTAAGTTTTGTTTTTATAAACTCATGCTAAATAATAAACAAAATTTAACTGATTTATTACATGGATTCCCTGATAAGCAAGACGGCCATATCCCGTCGGATTGACCATTGACCGGAGAGGGGGAACTGATACTCCTGGGGAAAGTCAGACGCGAAAAGAGAGCGGCCGAACTGGCAAATCGGTCCTCAGGTATGTCAGCCAGAGAAGCACGAGGAGTGGAGATCTTCTCCTTCTTTTTCTTCTTGGACTTCTTCTTCTCGGGTTCGACAAACGATGTCCCCTCGGCTTGATCTCCTCTGACTCTCTTCTTTTTAGAAGACTTGGAAGAGTGCTTCCCAGGAGTTGATTCCGCAGGCCTCATCGAGGCCTCCTCGGCAGGAGGATGCTCGTCCACACCCCTAGACAATCTGCCTCCTAAGGCATAGGCGATGGCAAGGGGATTGGGATCGACCAGGATCCGAACTACCTTGACCGGATTAGCACCAAGCTCGGCGGCCTATTTTTCTTTGGTTTGTTGAAGTTTCACCTCGCGAAGGTTGATCTGATGGCTCATTTCTTCGAGAACTTCTTCGTCAAGATTTTCCTCGTCTTCTCCATTGCTGCTACTCTCTCCGACGGAGCAAATCCTTATACTATATCCCTTGCTTCTTCGACCCTCTGAAAGGTAAATGTATGCTTCCAATGCGTTCGTCCGTCCCTAAGCCTTTCTAAAAAAGATTTGAAGTCGGCAAAAAGCAAAGGCCACTTGAAGTTCTCTGCATAAAGGAGAAGATCGGTCAGATAGGAAATAACAAAACAAAACAAACTACGAATATAGATGGTCCTACCGATCGGGTCCCACCTAGTCAAAATCAGTGAGACATTCCGACCAATTGTTGCCTGACATGTCTAAACATAGAAGAAACTATTCGACCAATGGTGGTCTTTGGAAGGAAAACCGTGAATGATCCTTGTCTTGTTTCTGTTCGTCAAGTAGTACACGTTGGACGAATTTTTGGTCGCCTCGGCAAAACGGAGAAGGCAAAGGTAATGCTCGGTCGTAAGTTCGTCCCGCACTCGAAACTCCTAATTAGGAGCCCCACTAGTTGGCGTATGGCTCGTGGAGTCAACTGGGCAAAACTGGCTCGGTGCCTAAAGAGATAGTCGGTCATTATCTCTAGGATAGGAAACCAAAGTAGACATCGGGTGAAGAAACTCTCGTAAAGCGTAAAATATCCTGTCGGGGGAGATTTAACCCTATCATTAGGTTCAGGGACGACTAGCTCGACCTCGGCAGAGATGTTATAATTTTTTCTCAAACCATCTAAGGAATCTTTGGTGGTTGATGATCGACCAAACAGATAGTAGATGAGGGTGACCTTCTTCGGACCAGTTTTCTTGTGTCCTTTCATCTGAGCCTTCAGCTTCTCGGCCTCTTCGAAGTCCTTCAGCTCACCGTAACCTTGGTGGTATTCCTCGGCCTCAACCTTAACCAACCGTTCCACCAACTGGCTTGTTCAGATTTCTTGGTCAATTAATGCGATTTTATCAATACATGACGAAGGTCCTTCGTAGGAAACATCGGCTTTTGTAATATGGACATCCTCGGCCTCCTCTTCGTTTTCCTCATCGGACCTGTTCTCTTTTTCAGACGAGGATCTTTCCTCATCGTCGTCTTCCTCGTCGCTTATGACAACATTACGCAGGTGAGCAGGAAGCATGGATTCTTCTCCAAGCATCGGCATCCATATGTCCGCTCTGTTTGGCGGAAGAATCTAAAGATAGGCATCTGAACGAACTCGTTGCCATTTCAGTAACTATTGGATCGCCGAAAAAGATGAACAAACCTTAGATCTATGAAGATTCACCAGAATATTAAGCTAATTCACGGTGGAGCGTACAAGCTATCTTAGGAACTTTAGTTTTCCTAAACGAGAATGAGGAGAGAAAACATAGGAATTTTACCTTGAAGCCGTTATCACTTCACTCCTCGCTCGATGCAAAATGAGAAGTGAGGAGGGGGATGAGAATTATATAGGAAAGGAATGGAAGCTTAACCGTTTTCATCTCGAAAAGCACGCAAAAATTGTTCACCTTCCAAAGATTTAGTCACTTCCGATTTCGACTGCAAGCTCGACATCATCTCGCACGATTGCATCTAACCCTGCGAACTTGGGGGGCTAACTGTGGGGCCAAATATTCTCACCTACGATCATAGGCAAGTAGTCGAAATAAATGACTAAGTCCTGAACAATTAGGCCGAGGTCATTTCCTAAGGCATGCCCTTAGAGACACATTTACTAAGGAATGCCAAGGAAGTCTACCTAAGTCACTTCCTCGGAATAACCTTCATTTTTTTAACATGCCGAGGCCGTCAACTGAACCATGAGCTCGGCACAGTTCTGTGCATTTGCCAAGCCGAGGGGATTGTCAGTATCATGTCCTCGTCGGATTTTTACCACATACATCGTGTCAAGGAAATAACCAAATCATATCCTCGGCCCACTCTTGTATAATCTTGAAGGCCGAGTTCGTCAGCATATAATGGTGGGCCGAGCAATATATTGAGCAGCCCAGCACTTGTCGAATGCCAAGAAGCCCCAAGCCTAAATACTAAGCAGACGAGCCGACCTGAAGGGAAAAGGCAAGAAGGATCAGAAATATATGAGGAGATCTAGAAGTTTAACTTATTTCTAAGTCGACACAATCTTGTATATATACCTCCTTAGATTAAACTTGTATGGTAATCTTTTTCTAGCCTAAGAACTCTAAAGGTTTATGCTACGAAAACTGTACTTACAAAAATCAATACAAAACAGCTCTTCGCTAATTCTTTGTGTTTGTGTCTAGATCCTTAAGTTCGAGTTCCCTCTTAAGAATCTCGCAAACTACTAAGAGTGACCTAGGTTTTTACGATGATGGCACTTACATACTAGAGAAACAAAAAGCTTGAAGGTAGGCTAGAGACTAACCTCTCGATGATCAAGAACCAAACTATAAAGTATAGATTATTAGTGTTATTCAAGTCTGGAGGAGAGTAGTGAATATTTATGTTCAAACGTGGGTTTGGCAAACATTGTATGGGAAGTGAGTATAGAACTTTTGAAGGCATTGGGATCGGAAGGAGAGACAAGCTATGAAAATGGCATCGGATTCGTAATAAGGCCGTGGGTTTATTTGGAATGCTAAGGAAGTCCGAGGAGAAATACAAGGCGATCAAGTTTGGAATTAGTCGAGTTAATGTGTAGATTACTAAGTTGACTAAGATCATTCAAACACTTCAAAGCAAGGTGAGTTTAATATTTTCAAACCTCTTCCACAATTTGGTTTATGTTTTGCTTGAGGGCAAACAAAGGCTAAGTATGAGGAAATTGATATATCTCGTATTTTACCAGTTTTTATAATAATAAACATATAATTATTTAGATTTTAGAGTCTATATATTATTATTAGAGTCCAAGTGAGTTATTTTAGGTGGACGAGGTTTGGAGCTTTGGAAGGATCTACAAGAATTATGGAGCAAAAATAGAATAAGCTTGAAGAGACAAAAAAGGAAACAAAAAAAATGGCAAAAACAGAGGAGGGTGTCGATTGACACCAGACGAATATTTCCAATATTTCCAAAATCTCAAGACGGAGATTATTATCAATTCTTTTATGTTAATTCCCTAATTCTAAAATCCGTCCAAGACCCTTATAAATACTTTTATAAAGCCATGTTTAGATTTATGCATTATTTTACTTTAAAGAGAGTTTTTGGGAGAAGATTTCTTAAACCTTTTTATTGAATTATTATTGCTTTCATTCAATTATTGCATGATGAATTGCACTGCCATGTCTGAGTAGTTTATTAGTTAGGTTTATGGTTCTTAGATTATGATGAATTTTTGTTAGCCTTATGCTTAATTTAGGAACCATTAATTAATTCTTCTCCTAGATGTTCTTATTGCTAGATTCATAGATTACCTACCTTGAGTCTAGATCATAGGAAATTTATTATACACGAGAGTGTTAATAAATTGTTGGAATCAATCTTAAGAGAGCTAGCTATCTTTTCTCAAAGAGATTTGGTTTAGAATAGTTAGTGAACAATTGAATCGATTTTGTTAATGCTAGTTTAAATTCCATAGGATTTCTCAAAAAGATTTGGTCTTTCTAGGGTTTAAATTAAGATAGTTCATCTCAACGAGAGTTGGATTTGCTTGATAGGATTGTTCATGTTCTAAAGTTAAGGTTTACATACTTTTTGCACAACGGGTGTCGATCGACACCACACCAGTGTCGATCGACACTGCCATATTTTGGTTCAGAATTGAATCTTAGTTGGTATTCCCAAAGTCTAGCGTTTGTTTTAATTGATCTAAAACCCTCAAAATCATTTAGTGCCTGTCTACAGTTAGTTAACATAAAAAACCAATCATCTAGCTTTTATTTAAAATTTATTAAATTAGTTTGCATATTTATTCGGTATTTGTGGATTCGATCCTTAAGTACTATAACTGATTAATTATTGTGCACTTGCAGTTAAAAATACATAGGGTAAAACTTTGTGTATCATAATGATTTAACAAATTTAATGTTACCAAATCATTTTCTTAACTATAAAAATCAAGGTTATTGAACTAGATATATGAAAAGGTACTATAAAATCTATTGACGGACTTTGAGGAGAGGCGGAGGAGGCAAAGGGTTTAGGGATCACGAATATATAGAATTTTTAAGGGCAATAATTACAATACATTCCTTTGTATAGTAATTTGTAGTGTAACGAAGACAGCATCAATTTTCTAGTTTAATAATATTATACAACTTTGGGCCGGTAGTCTATTGTTATAGAAATATTTAAGCATTCGTTTGTAGTATTTTCATAGTTTCATAGTGTTTTAGAAAATTTGCTTATTTAAAATACAAACAAATCAAATTACATGATTTTAAAATGAATTTGAAAAGATTTAATGCAAATCATTACAAAATTCTTATATTCACTCAACACCGTAAAAATCATTTAAAATCTTATAAAATTCAAATCATTAACAGATTGCACAGAAAGCCCCTTAAATAAACGAGGTCTCATCTGAGAGAAAAAAAAAAAACTGTGATCGACAAAAACATATTTGAATTTGGGGATCTCATTTGGGCTTCACCATGAAAAGTTTAAATTACCACAAATTTACAGAATATTCTACCGGAAACAGATTGATAAGCTGGTATCACAATTCCAAAATTAGAAATTGCAAGAAACAATTCAATAAGCAAACTGAACTAAGACATAGACCAAAACAGTTTGGATCTAACATGACTATTTTTAATTTTAGACAATTACGAAACTAGCTTATAAATTTTAGGCAATTACCGGAAACAGATTGATAAGCTGGTGTCACCAAGAAACAATTCAATAAGCAAACTGAACTAAGACAGAGACCAAAACAGTTTGGATCTAACATGACTATTTTTAATTTTAGGCAATTACGAAACTAAGAAAACAAAACAAGAGTTTGACCTCTTAAAAGCGAGACTCTTTGAATGCTTCCATTCTCTAGCTAGGAATTGTCATCATCACTGATCCTACAAAATCAAGAACAAAACTTCATGTGATCGACCTCGACTATTCAAACATTCAACAACCTTTAAAAACATATATGCAGTATGAAATATTCAAGTGATAATTGTATCATTCTCAACCATTGTCATTTCAATAGCTAATTCGTGGCTAAACAGTCGTTGATTTGCCACCAACTAATATAGTAACTAATTAGTCACCAACTAGCCATTGATTTGCCAGCAAAATGTCTAATTTTTGGTATGCCCATTGGTGTCTAATCTGTGGTCCTTTCATGGAGACAGTCAAAGCTCGGTTGCCAAATGGTGGCTAGTTTGCAATCTTCTTGCAATGTTGGTTTGGTTGTTCCACTTTCATGTTTTTTTCAAATAGAAAAGCAAACTGCCTGATAAAGAAATGAGCAATTAGTTTGCTTTGTTTGGTGTTTTGTTTGTAGCTTCAGTTTGGTTTGGTTTGGTTTTCAAAAAACAATGTTTACTTAGAGTAGGTGACCAATAGCTTACTAAATGTCTTTATACTAGGAGGCTCGGAGTTTGATTTATAAAGATACACTTTATTTGATTTTATGCAGATGCATGCCAACAAGCTTACAAAAGATACAATGTGGTACACGTAGAATCTGTTTGTCATGGACTCATGGTTCCACCTGCTAAAAATAAATTTGGTTCATTTTGAACGTGACACCCATTGGAACTCTACGTAACGTTACAATGTTTGCATTGTAGCTATCTCTTTTTTTTTTGTCACAAAACAATTTTATTCAACGAATGGGAAACCAATCTCAGGGAGTACACAAACGTAGCAGCCAAACCATAAGGTAGGCTACTAAGAAAAAGAATCAACTAGAATCATACGAATTTGCTCCGGTGGCTATGAAGGACCGTTTCGAGAAAGATATGATTGATACAACTTCTATAGTTCATAAAAGAGAAAAAAACATTCGCTCAGCAAAAAACATGTTAAATACCTTACGCATGCGCAAAACCAAACTTTATTTTCATGTAAAATGAACCGCAAATCGTGTTTCTCATCCCAAACCCAAATAAGAACACGACTTTTTTCTCCTTCACGTTGTGATAAAAGACAAATGAAAGAAGCCTCGCTTCATTGTAGCATATAGCTCATACATGCAAATTTCAAAATATCAATTGATTCCAAAAAATATTTATTATTCGGAAAAATTAGATATCAAAGGTTTTCAAAAAAAAAAAAAAAAAATTAGATATCAAAGATGGGTTTTCTTCTTTCATTTATTCACATATAGTTCCATCTTCAATTAATCCAAATTGTCCACACACAAAAAGATTCTTTTTTTGAAAAAAGCAAAATAGAAAAGGTAAAATTAAAGTTCTGAAAAGAGGAAATGGAACCCCGTAAGGGTCATTAACACAAGGAGTTAGTGCTGTCAGATCCCGCCAAAATTCTTGGTCAGAGGACAAACATAAAACTGAAAACCATAAATTAAATATCTTTCCTATATAGCTACTTAAATAATCTAAAAACAAAAAAAAAAATCTCTGCTTTCAAACACGGCCCTTTTATTCTCACTAAGATGAGAGCTCATTCCAATCCAAAAACCGGTGTCTGCAAAACAGAGATATTTGACTTTGCAGTTTGGTATGAATTTGAAATGTTGTTATTAATCCAGTTTATGTTCCCACCATACCCTTCATTACTGTTACCAATAGCAGTTGTCGAGGTCAGTGGAATTGCAGAAACCGGACTGGATTCATCTGAGTGATTGTTATACCCTTCCGACCCAACAAATCCACCTCCAAAGTTGTTTTCCCCATCTTGCATTACCGGCATTATAGAGAAACCCGAAGAAGTGTTGTGAAGATCTGAGCCAAAGGTTGCTACTGGTCGAATCTCGGCTTTTTGGTTTGCCTGGAATCCGAAAACATTGGACCAATAGTGATCAGCCGGGTCTGGTTTGATCGGAATTCCTGTGTGGAAAAAGGCTCCTCCCTGGTCATGGACCGGGGTTGCCACATTGAATGTGAGTGAGGATGTGGCTAGAGGCAGAGGGTCGGATGGAGACAGATCAACGGCTTTGTCAGCAGCTGCGATTGTTGGAGAAGACTTAGGCATTAGTCCACCCACAGGGAGATTACAGCTAGCGATCGATTTGACGTCATAACGACTGATGTCAAAGTTGGTGACTGCATTTAGACCACGGAATTTAATCGCAGCGATATCATAAGCTTCTGCAGCCTCCTCTTGAGTGCCTGAAGTTTAATAATGACTGTGTTAAATCACTGATAAATAGCAAACGTTCAAATCAAGTTCAAAATATATATTGAAATGTGACTCACTAAATGTGCCAAGATAAAGGTCTTTATTGCCTGCAACCCTTCCTATTCGTGCCTGCCATCGACCATGCTGATGATGTCTGCATTATCGTGATGAAATTTTAAGAACATGTAAAGATTGTTTTATAATCAATTGACTTTCAACAACAGAAATTCACTGGTTACAGTGAAAACGGACCTAGTGACGCCTCTGTACATTGAAGCACCCCTAGAGAATCCACTGCTTTTCCTTTAATAAAACAAATACCAAAAAGGTTTAACATTCATTTTGCTGCTACAAACTAAAAATTTGAAACACAAGACATATCTCAAATTAAAGTATTACCGTCTTAAAGAAGCAACAAACTCTTGTCGAGTCATGTGTTTCATCTCTTCAAGTTCAGACTCATAATTTGATATCTAACAACAAATATTCATACGGAATTTCTAAAATCAAATAAAAAAAGAATCATGAAACATCTGGATAATAAATATTAAGGAAAGACAAAAATTTACCGGGAAATTAGTAGTAGTAGTAGGACCCCAATACTTAAGAGCAGCAAGGTCGTAAGCTCTAGCTGCTTTATCTTCTTTGTCGTAACCACCTGAACATAACAAAACATTTTTTCCAAAAATTATACAACATAATATTAAAAAATTTGAATGATGACGTTGGCAGAGAGGAATTAAATTGAAGAATGAGGAATATATATAAATGATGATGGAAGATAAATAGAGAATTTATTGGAACTCACCTAAATAAACTGGAGATCAATTAAAGAATCATTACAGAATTCAGATAATCCACGGTTGGGTAATGATTTCACGTCACAGAAAAATAAAAGCGACGTTAGATTTTGGTAGTGTCATAATAATGTGAAAAAGTAAAAGTAAAAAAAAAACATAAAGACAAAATGCGCATTTATTGTTCAACTGGACATCACTNATCACAGAAAAATAAAAGCGACGTTAGATTTTGGTAGTGTCATAATAATGTGAAAAAGTAAAAGTAAAAAAAAACATAAAGACAAAATGCGCATTTATTGTTCAACTGGACATCACTAACAGGCGCATATAGCCGCGCATGTTAGACAAAACTATATACCTTGTCTTCCTTTTCTGCTTTGGCCTTCTCTTCGGCAGCTATTATCCCATAGATGAGCTTCGTATCTTCCAGTCCATCTATGCCTACGATATATCAATTTATATTTTATAAATCTCATGCACTTACGTACCAAAAATGTTATACTACGGTCTGGTTACATAAAATGCACCAATACTTGTTTACACTAACCTTGTGACACCTCTATAAATGGAAGTACGTTGTCCGAAACTTTCCACATTTTTCTTAGGAGTGGGAGAAGCCTCTGGGACAACAAGAGAGTTATGCTGTTGCTTGTGTCCGCTAGAGACTTCTGATGAGTGTCCACCGGAATAGTTTCCAAGGAAGCTAGCAGCTATTGATTTGAGCTCAGAGTCATAGATCTCGGCGGCGGAAGGAGGTTGCGGCGGCTGTAGATCGGGAGAGAAGACAACGCCGCCAAGAGAATGCACTTGTTGCATTGGTCTTGAGGTCGTCGTTGAGGCTTCACCGCCGAGGAAGTTCTCGAGTTTTGGACCGCCGGGGTAAATGGAAAGAACCGCCGTGGCGTCGCCGGTGGAAATTCCCGGTGACTCATCTTGTCGTTGAACTGATAAAAACGGTATATAGGTCATTAGCGTTTTACTTTTTGGAGGAGACAGTATCTAGTGAAAGATTCTATAGCAAATAAGATAGGTTTTTTTTTTTTTTTAACAAGATCTGTACTATCAAAAGGATTTATTAGACTAGATTTGACTAATTCCAAAGGTAAATAATAGAACAAATGAATTAATTTAATAAGATATACTAAATCGAAATAAGCAAAAGTTTAATTAAACCAAAAAGGGTAAGGAGATGGTCTAAGGTGCAACAGAAGGCATAGTTGGTGTGTCCTAATTCATACAAGCTTTCACAAAGACAAAACACACAAAACAAAAAACCTGAGATAGATAGATTAGAGAGCGAGAGAGAAGGGTGGAACCTGGAGATGTGGAGAAAGCTTGGAAAAGAGAGAGATGAGGATGATGATCAGATGTGGAGGAAGTGAGATTAGGGTTTGAGGAAGAGTTGAAGTTGTTGGAGAGAGAGAAAGAGAGCCAGTTTTGATGGGAAGAAGATGAAGAAGAAGGAGACAAAGAAGAATCATAGCTAGATGAAGATGAAGATTTGTTGTTGTTCTTCATCTTTGGAAATAGGGTTTTTTTTTCTTTTCTTTTCTTTTTTTCTCTTTGGGGACTCGTGAAGTCTTTTGGATGAGAGACGTAGAAAAGAGTATCTCTGGTGAATACACGACTTTGGAAATAGTGGAAGCTGTCTCGTCTTTTAACTCTCCTCTCTAGGGTTTGAGAGATAGAGAGATAGAGAGATAGAGAGAGGACACGACACAGATATAGAGGTCAAGATGAGAGAGACGAGTGATGAAGAAATGTATATGAGAGAGAGAGAGAGAGAGCACGAGGGTCGAGACTCTCTGTAGTCTATATAAAAATTAAAATTATTTTGATAATTTTTTTTGTTAGAAAAGAAAATCACATGCAGTGACCACGTATCATAATAAAACAATTAGAATGTCGGATGTCTTATATATCTTTAGCTAATGATGGATTTTTTATATTTACTAGTTTTAGTATTAGCACCAAAATTTTACTTTATTCTACATTCACATATCTTTTTTATCTTCTTTTGTTAAAAACACATTGACACAACAGATGTTTTCATTGTAGGGTTGTTTTAGAGTACTTTTTTAGGCCGATAAAAACATTCGTTTGCCATCAGCTGCTAACATTAGCAAAGTTGTTTATAATTACTTACCAGATTAATGTAATGTAATGTAATGTAATGATGAAATATTATAATGTTTTAAGAAAAAAACAGTAACAAGAAGAGAGGAAGACAGCAAAAGGGCAAGTGGAAGCTTTTGATGGGATGAACTGGGCGGCGACTGATCTCACGTCACTCTCATTTTATTTTATCTTATTTTTTTATTCGTTTTATCATTTACTACTACTTTATTTTTGTTTTGTGTTTCTTGTGACGTGTAAGTATGAATGGTCTACGTATGTAACGTACACATACGGTGAATGTTGTAGAAATATAAAATAAAAACAATATTTTGTATATCAATAAATGTATGCAAGTTGGGAAGCACTTCCAAAAATCAAATTTCAGACGTTGTTATCTTATAAACCAAGGCATTATTATCCATAGATCTTTTCTGTTTTTTTTTTACGGTCAAGCATTCTTAACAAATCTATATACATGCATGGAGTCATTTGTNTTTTTTTTTTTTTGATAACTACAAATTTCAGACGTTGTTATCTTATAAACCAAGGCATTATTATCCATAGATCTTTTCTGTTTTTTTTTTACGGTCAAGCATTCTTAACAAATCTATATACATGCATGGAGTCATTTGTTAAATCATTAACCGAAACATTAAAACCAGTGATCTAACTGATTAGTACATTGGCTCATTGTTGTCGATGATAAAGGATTAGCAATCTTATTAGCATAAGTTTTTAATTTAAAACAAAAATGGTGCAACGAAAGTGGAATCATTGAAGATGGTCCAAAAAGTGACGCGTGTCACCTCTGTTCTGTATCCAATTATTACAGACTTTGGCCAATTTCCAAATCTTTTTTCGTCATTCTTTGACCACTCCAATACCGTTTGATATTTCCCCTATTTTTCACCTCCTTTTTCTTAATTTTTTAATTTGATCAATTTTGGCTCTTTTTCACTAACGTTCTACAGTTCATGAAAATAGTTTTTTATAATGTAGAGAAAATAGAAGCGAATAAAGGGAGCCAGAACTCGCGCGTCTTGTGGACTCAATATTTATAATTCATATTGGCGCCATTTTTTTCATCCTTTTTTACTACCAATGCTCTATCTGCTTTCTTCTTTTTTATTTGTAATGATCGATACTGTGTTTTATGAACCCGATCATACGTATATCGACTTTACGAAAATCTATGAGAATTTCAGCCTAAATTTAGAAAAAGGGGTGGGGGGAACATATGGTAGAGTCAAACATCTTATGATCATTTTTTTTTGGATCAACATATGGTAGAGTCAAAATTAGAGGGTAGTTTGAGAGTGAAAGACTCAGTCACCTGAAATCAGATTTGTGCATTGTACTTAATATGGGTGTTACGTTTGAGAAACGTTTTATTTGGGTCGCATGGATTGAAGGCAAGTACTTAAGCTGACGACGTTATTTTAAGGAACTTAAGCTGACGACGTTATTTTAAGGAACTTAACCATATTGGTTGAGAATTGACCATATGTGAAACGAAATTATAGAGATATCTAAGAGATTATATATATATAGAAACAAGAGTGCAGAACATTTAAGCTTATAGGATTTTGAAGAATTTTTAACATAGGCTTGTAAGTGATACATATGATATTTTAACGCTTTTTGATATGATTTTTTTGTGTTTTTAAAGAAGTTATTTGATTTGAAACATAAACCACTGGATTTCACATTTTTCTGTTTGCAAAGTGTTTTTGTGAAAACAATGCATTTTAGGTCACAAATGGGCATTTCTACCAAGTCCAACAAATCAACATCAAAAGTCTAGGCCCATATGAAGAAGATGTTTATTTTGGAATGAGTTGAGGAGTTAGGACAATCAAGCCACGTGAGTTAGCTATCACATGAGCTTGGAATCAAGTCATTAGCTCTCAGGAGTGAGAAGTTAAGCCCAAATCATTGAAGGTGTATCTAGAAGCCCGCATGAAATAAAGGCCCAATCGATCGGACCGGAGGTCCATCGATCGATCAAAGCCCATTATCTCAAGGAAGCTTCGAGAACAAATTCAGATAAGACNGGAGGTCCATCGATCGATCAAAGCCCATTATCTCAAGGAAACTTCGAGAACAAATTCATATAAGACCGTTGCATTTGGGGAGTTACCAGTATACGCTGAAGATAATCATTGAAGATACTGAATCTTCAGAAAACGCGTTTCAGATATTCACTGATCGACCGAGATAACGGCGACCGATCGATTCAGAGAGGAGAATCACAAATATTTGGATTTCTGTCCAAATCTTCCTCCTGATTCGTCTCGACCCTCTACTCGACTCTCTCCCCTATAAATACATACTACTGAAGCCAGAGAGAATCATCAGAAAATACTCAAAAGCTTCCAAGCATCCATGCTAAATAGTTTATTAGTTTCTTATTGTTTCTTCTTTTCATTGTTGCTTTGATCATTGCTTCAAGGACGAAGTTTGTAATCTATGCATTCTAGAGAAACTATTTTAAACCTTTTTTTATAATAAGCAATTTTCATTGTCATCAAGGTTACTGCTTACTATGCATGAGTAGTCTTTTAGTTAGAAATATGGTTTTGCTAGGAGGAATCATGGTTTGGTAGATAGGCAACATGATTATGTAATGATGAGTTTACATGCTTACTTTATATCAGATCTTAATATAATCATAGGACAAACCTACTACTAATACACCACTTAGAGTAAGAGATCCAAAACTTTATAGTGAAAGCTTTACTATTTATAGTTTAGTAGTTATTGATTTCCGGAACTTAATGCCTAGATTAATTGGTTGATCAGCCCATAGGTTCTCTTTCTGAAAAGATATATGTTAGAGTTAACTCGGATATCAATTGAACTTAGACTATCTAAGCCTGACCATAAGGATAGTCAATTAATAATGATTTCAACTATATAGCCTAAACTAGGATTTACATTAATTACTACCCTGAATAATTCAATTTATGATCCTCTGATGCATTGCCTGACTTCCTAAAGCCTTTTATTATTGAATTTTCTCACGTTTCAAATTGTTTTTAGCATTTTCAGGCATTAATCGATCGACCGCATAATCTGCCATCGACCGAAAGGTGTTCCGATCGACCGACCAGTTCACACTGTCGATCGACCAAAACCAAAACCATCTCATTTTGTTGCTTAGCTCGAGTGAATTTGGACGTGCTACTGTGTACACTTTGCTCTCTGTGGATACGATCTCTAAGTACTACTGCGAGACATGTGCGCTTGCAGAAAATATTTTGGGCGAAAATTAAATCCCCATCAGTAAGATTCATAAAACCTTGAATATTTCTTTTTTTTTCCTGAACCGGACTTTCCATAAAACATGCTAACATCCATACATGTACAACATGATAACTAAAGTCGAATAGGTTATCAAATTTCATCGTGACAGTGACTTGTCCCGTTGATAGATCTTCCATCAAACTCAACTCTCAAGTAATCAGAATGAAGAGGAAAATAAGTTATTCTAGCATGATACCATGGATAAAATTTTAAAGTCTTATTTGCAAATTCTGATGCTTGTCATTGTTTATGATGTATAAGAAAAGTTGTTTCTCGTCATCCAGCGTTAGAACGTCATTGCTTGAGAACCCTACAGTTTCAAGCTCAATAGTTTCAATCTCTTTCACTTGAACCCATGATTTCTGAGACTTGTCTCTAAAACTCATATCTCTTGATAACCCACTTTTTTCTCCTTCAGTATAATTGAATAAATAATTTCAAGTTTTCCTTCGTATTTTTCCAGTATTACAGATCTACCGCTTAGATTTTCAGGAACCGGATAATTGACAATGTTTCGGTCTTGACGCATAACCATAACATATTCTTATCGGACAGTGAAAGACCCCGCAAGGAGCAACCATTTTGGAGTCTTTTGAAAAAAAAACTTTTTCATGATATAACTACATTGCAAAGTATCTTCCATGCAAATGAATCTGAGTCGAAGACTTCACAAACCAAAGTGGAACTGAAGTTGTACTTATTTTTCTCCCACGACGGTAATTATGAAAGCCTTATGATTTTATACCGGAAAGCATCTAATCCAGTGACCACTAAACTGAGAGCAATTGTGAAATACATGGTGTTTAGTTTTGGTGGAATCACGTATTGTTTTTGTGGTCGGTTTGCAGACGGTATACTCTGGTCTTCTTCCTCTAACCAGCAAATCATTGATACAAAGTAAAATTTCATGACTTCCGTCACAACCTTTGATCTTTATTTTTTCCGGCGGTAAGAAATCAAGCGAGATTTGAGTCTCGTGAACAGCGGAGACTCCTTCTTCCTTTGAAAAAGGCAGAATGGATCGTTAGTTTTTGCTTATACTAGAGAAAGTAATTGAAAAATGCATTTTGGTTCTTAGGAGAGTGACTTTGAGAAACGAAGAGTTGTAGCTTCTCTTATTGCACTCTTTGTTTAAGACTCTGAATTTTTCTACCACCGAAGAAAGAGCATGCACTACAAGAAAACAACTTAATTGTCACCACAAAAAAACAACCACAAATGTAGTGGCAAAAATATGTGACGACTTAGTAACAAAATTGTAACCAAATTCCAACAAAAAAAATATCGTCACAAAAGCATTGGATTAATGCGACAAAACAAAATAGACGCAAATTGGTAACAATTTTACCACTACAACGCGACGACATTGTGACTAATACACGTAGTAGCAAAGTTGTCACACATATAGTAACTAATTTGCGACTCCATATGAAGTCACATAAAAGTAGTGGCAAATTTGTGGGAAATGAGACCAACTGATTTGCGACGACCATTTTAGTGGGTTTGTAGTAGCATATTCTGTTATCTGATTTGCCACTAATTTGAGACAGCCCACTAATTTGCGACTAAATTGCCACTATTATATGAGTTTCCAAACTTAATTTGATTTCAATTTTTCTTACATTGGAAAACCTCAAATAAATTACGTCTACTTCTTCCAAATAATTTAGAAATCGTATAGAACTAAATATAAATTTTCGCAAATAAAATTGAATTTATTTTATGTTTAGTGGTTATTTGCCACTACAATGTAACTATTAAGTGACTCGTAAGCTTGTAGTCACATCTTGGTGGCAAAAATTTCCACTAAATTGCCACCACCATTCCCTAATCCCACTATTTTGCGACAAAATTGCCACTACGCTTCCCTAATCCCACTACTTTGCAACCACAATGCGACTACTATCATTTAATTTTCTAATTTTGAATAGACTTATATTTTTAGACATTACAAAAGTATTAGTATACATTGGTCTATCTAATCCAAATATTTTAGGATGTCTATGAAAAAAAAGAAAATTGGACCAAATTCATTTCAGATCACTCCAAATACTCATATAACTACTTAACACACATATGCTTCTTCTACACATAATTCTTCTCAAAATTATTATAAAAAATCAATTAGTACATTGTACTACGTACATTCAACTATTTATACTTTGTGATTTCCATGCAAAAGGATGTGGTTCCACATTAATAAACCCGCCAAATTACATTTTTATGTTTAGGGGTTATTTGCCACTACAATACGACTAATAAGTAACTACATATGCTAGTAGTCGCATAGTGGTGGCAAAAATTGCCACTAAATTGCCATCACGCTTCCTTAATCCCACTACTTTGCGACTAAATTGTCACTATTTCATTAGATTTAAATTTTTCCTACATTGAAAAAGCTCAAATAATCTACGTCTGGCTCTTCCAAATAATCTAGAAATCGTATGGAACTATATATACTTTTATAAAATAATATTGAATGTATTATATAATTAGTGGTTATTTGCAACTACAGTGCGACTATTAAGTGACCACATAAGTGTGTAGTCACATTTTGGTGGCAAAAATTGCCACTAAATTGCCACCACGATTCTCTAATCCCACTATTTTGCGACTAAATTGTCACTACACTTTCGTAATCTCACTACTTTGCAACCACAATGTGAATATTATCATTTGATTTTCTAATTTTGAATTGGTTTTATATTTTTTAGGCATTACAAAAGTATTACTATACATTGGTCTATCTAATCTAAATATTTTAGGATGTGTATGATTTTTTTTTTTTTTTGAACCAAATTCATTTCATATCACTTCAAACACTCATATAACTACTTATCACACATATACATACTTCTTCTACACATAATTCTTCTCAAGATTATTATCAAAAATTTAAATTACTACATTACATTACAAACATTCAGCTATTTCTTTTACTTTGTGATTTCCATGCAAAAGGTTGTGGTTCCATATTATTTAGCCCACCAAAGTGTATTTTAATGTTTAGGGGTTATTTGCCACAACCATGCAACTTATAAGTGACTACATAAGATAGTAGTCGCATTGTAGTAGCAAAAATTGCCACTAAATTGCCACTGCACTTCCTTAATTTCACTACTCTCTGTGCTGCCCTATTTCGTGTTTGTAAAGTTATATAACTTTAGTGTTTTATTTAAGGTTTTCCAAAATTTATGGTTTAGGAATTTTAATTTATAGTTTCGGGTTTTTGACAAAAAAGGGGTGCTTATAAAAATATACCATTAATTCATTTCAATTGCAAAACTAACCCCTTCATTTCTCACTCCTCAATTTCACCACTTTATCTCATATCTATCCCTACAACCACCAAATATTCACCAAAATGTCATTTTTTTTTTAATTATTTTCGAAAATTCAAAAAACCATTTTACCCTCATCACCTTCACTTATTTACAAGAATGTCATTCTCTTCAATTTTTCAACCACCATTACAAACTCAATCCTAACTTTTATGATCTTACCCACCCAAAATTGAAGTATTTATGTGAATCTACACTATAAAAAAACCATTCGTTCACAATTTTAACATCAATTTCATTCTACAACAATATAAAATTGATAAACAAAGTTTCAAAAAACAAAAACATAAAAAATCCGGCGAGTTACAGCAGAANAAACCATTCATTCACAATTTTAACATCAATTTCATTCTACAACAATATAAAATTGATAAACAAAGTTTCAAAAAACAAAAACATAAAAAATCCGGCGAGTTACAGCAGAACCTTCTACGGGAACCTTTGAAAACGTCGTCCAGTTTGTATTCCGAAACCGTCGGACCATTAAACGCGATCTGGTTAGTGTTCTTGCCATTTTTGTTCATTGTCGAGGTCGCAGACTTCATTTGCAGTCCATGGTACACGTGGGGTACAAAATTACAATTGCTAATTTATGTAGTAGACTACAGGTGAAGTCTGCCCCGTGTCTTTTGAAAACAAAAAAACTCGCGCAGACTTCAAGCTTAGTCTACAACAAAATGGGGTTATTTTTGCAATTGACCCAGTCAACAAAATCCACAGACTGCAGATGAAGTCTACTTCCTCCGTAGTCAAAGG
The DNA here is from genome assembly GCA_900406295.1 of Aurinia saxatilis. Lineage (NCBI taxonomy): Eukaryota > Viridiplantae > Streptophyta > Magnoliopsida > Brassicales > Brassicaceae > Aurinia > Aurinia saxatilis. The sequence goes on from OVAP01000749.1 coordinate 29,715, forward strand.
TCAGTTTTACAATTGATCGATATATTTGGGTCAGTTTTGGAGTTGAAATTTCAAAAAAAGTTTGATTGAGAAATAAAATAATATTAAAAAAATTTAGATTCATTTGCAGTCTGTAGTCGAAATAGTTAAAAAAATTACAATTGCAAAACTAACCCCTGGAGACTGCATATGCAGTCTGCGGCGATGCAGACTGCGTACGAAGTCTACCAGAAAAAGTCAAACTTGGTCAATTACAAATCTAACCCTTTTGCAATCTACCAGGCTCTTGTAAACTTCACATTTTCCATTAGACTGCAGTTGAAGTCTACCCAATCTGGTAGACTTCATTTGTAGTCTGTAGATTTATTTTCAATTGCAAAAGTAACCGCTTTGTTCTAGCAGACTTGTTATGAAGTCTATAAGAACCTAGTAGACTTCATCTGTAGTCTTTAGAATGTCCTGAAATTGCAGAAGTAACCCACCATTTCAGACTGCAAATGTAGTCTACAGTTGTAGACTGCAGGTGTAGTCTACAGTTGTAGACTGCAGGTGTAGTCTACGACTTGCAGACTACATATGTAGTTTGACAATTAAAACGCATTTATATCGTATTATGTAATATGATTTTTATAATTTTATATTATTTTTACCTTCTTAAGATATAAAGTCAGGTTGTGTAGAAATTTGACATGTTAATTGGTTGTATTCGAATTTTAATCAATTTTCTTGTGTTTTGAGTAAAATAGCTAATAGACGCATACTTCATGTGTAGTCTACACCCGTAGACTACGTGTGAAGTTTGAATCCTTAAAACGGAATTTAGAGCACATGTATAATGATATTTTTAGTTTTTTTTTTTTTT
>OVAP01000750.1:0-30554 GCA_900406295.1 Aurinia saxatilis
AGACTTCCTGCGTTGGTACTCCTCAACAAAACGGACGTGCAGAGCGAAAGCATCGTCATATTCTGAACGTTGCGCGAGCTCTCATGTTTCAAGCTTCTCTACCGATCAAATTTTGGGGTCAGTGTGTATTAGCTGCCGGTTATGTCATTAATCGCACACCAGCATCTACGTTAAATGGCAAAAGTCCTTTTGAGATTTTGTATGCGCGTTCTCCACCACTATCTCATCTCCGGGTATTTGGTAGTTTATGTTATGTTCACAACCAAAATCGCAAAGGCGACAAGTTTGCTACAAGGAGTAAGAAATCTGTTTTTCTTGGCTATCCTTATGGCAAAAAGGGGTGGTGCGTATATGATCTTGAAACTGGGAAAATTTCTGTGTCTAGGGATGTTATTTTCTGTGAGGATCGTTTTCCTTTTGCAGAGGAACCATCGTCACAAGTTTCTCTTGAAAACTCTTCGCCGATGTTTCTCTTTGATCCCTTTCTCTCGGAGGATGTTTTGCTGCCATCATCTCCTGCAACTTCTTCTCAATACCAGCCGGGTTCCCTTTCTTCCTCTCCTACGAACCTCATTGTGGAATCATTAACTCCAGTTCGGTCTCCGTCTTTGTCTCCAGTCAATTCGTCGCAGCTTGTTTCCCCATCCTCTGTTTCTCCATCCTCTGTTTCCCCGACTCAGCCAGAGCATGCCAGTTCCAACTCGTCTAATGAGAACAGTCCAGAGACTCCTCCACCACTACTTGGCCGACGTATGCGTACTCGTGTTCCATCTCCTAAGTTGGCAGATTATGTCTTGACAACCATATTTGAGGGTTCTGATGTCTCCATCAACACTTGTCCATATTCACTTGACAAGTACATGTCGTTTGACTGTTTCTCTGCCTCTCATCAAGCATACATCAATGCGGTAATGAGTGGTGTGGAACCAAAACATTATTCTCAGGCCATTCTTGATGAATGATGGTGACAAGCAATCAAAGGAGAAATTGATTCTCTAGAAGAAAATGAGACTTTTACTATCGAGACCCTTCCTCCAGGTAAAAAGGCTCTTGGTTGTATGTGGGTTTTCAAAATCAAGTATAAATCCGATGGTACTGTTGAACGATTCAAAGCACGTCTGGTTGTTCATGGGAACAAACATATCGAAGGAGTGGATTATACAGAGACCTTTGCTCCGGTTGCTAAAATGACGACGGTACGAACTTTTCTTGCAGTTTCGGTTGCCAAAAATTGGGAAATTCATCAAATGGATGTCCATAACGCCTTTCTTCACGGTGATCTTGATGAAGAGGTCTATATGCAACTACCTCCGGGTTTTCGTACTACTGATAAGTCGAAGGTGTGTCGTTTAAGAAAATCACTCTACGGTCTTAAACAAGCACCTCGTTATTGGTTTGCAAAGCTGGCAAATGCGGTGAAGGAATACGGTTTCACTCAATCTGTCTCTGATAATTCTTTCTTTGCCTATGTCAAAGGTAAAGATCGTCTTCATGTTCTTGTATACGTTGATGATCTTATTGTTTCTGGTAGTACGTTAGCCTTGATGACTTCATTTAAGGCCTATTTAAGTCGTTGTTTTCATATGAAAGACTTGGGTGTTTTCAAATATTTTTTGGGGATCGAGGTAGCTCGGAGTCCTACGGGTATGTATTTGTGCCAGAGGAAGTATGCTCTTGATATTATAGCCGAAGTTGGTCTTCTTGGTGCCAAACCAGTCGCTTTTCCTCTTGATCAGAACCACAGACTTTCTCTTGCTACGGGTCACACGATCAAAGACCCTGCACGGTATAGAAGATTGGTGGGTCGTCTGATTTATCTCGGAATTACTCGACCTAAGTTGTCTTATGTTATCCACGTCTAGACTCAGTTTATGAAACAGTCGAAGCAAGCTCATTGGGATGCTGCAATGCGTGTAAATCATTTTCTCAAAGGCAATCCGGGTCAAGGCATCCTTCTTCGTGCTGATTCTTCTCTTCAACTTACGGCTTGGTGTGATTCTGATCATGGTACATGTCCAGTTTCTCGGCGTTCATTGACTGGCTATTTCATTCAGCTGGGCAGCTCACCCATTTCGTGGAAGACGTACAAACAGAAGACAGCTTCGACTTCGTCAGCCGAGGCCGAGTATCGCGCCATGTCCTTTACTGTTCGAGAGATCATTTGGCTCAAAGCTCTGCTTCGTTGTTTTGGCGTTGAACATTCGGATCCTATACCTCTTCATTGTGACAGCCAAGCTGCCATTCATATCGGTGCAAATGCAGTTTTTCATGAACGCACAAAACATATTGAGATTGACTGTCATTTTTTTTCGAGATGCAGTACTTCGACGTATTATAGTAACACGGTATGTGTCTACCAAGAAGCAGCTCGCTGACATTATGACCAAAGCACTCGGCAAGAAGGAATTTGATGCGTTTCTTCTCAAGTTGGGCATTTGTGATCTCCATGCTCCAACTTGAGGGGGTATTAAGATACAAACATACATATGTGTATTTTAGTTTTGCTTATTTTGTAAATGTCAATATTGTATAGTTACTTCTTGTTCAAGTTGTTAGGTTTAGGTTAATCAAGGGCATCGACCTCAACTTGTATAAAACGCCGCTTTGGCCACAATGAATAAATCAGAAAACCTCTTATACTTCTTGGCTTTCTGACAATATATTTATGGAGAGATTGTCCAAGTATATATTGCCCGTAAGTGCCATAAGTATTTGTTTACTCAGGCATATCTGAAACCGAGACATACACGTTTGATTGATTTTGTGGCAGATTAATTATGATTTAGAATTCATGTATCATCGTGGTAAGGTGAATGTAGTAGTAGATGCCTTGAGTCGAAGAAAGACGAGTTTAAGTGTGGAAAAGAATTAAATGTCTTTGACTGAGGATTATGGAAAGTTCAGAATTGTAACATTAGAAGAAGAGATAAGTAAATCGTTGAATATACAAGCACTGAGCCAAGCACGTCTGCTCCAGAGAATTTGTGAGGAACAAACGGGGATCCAAATTTAAAGAAGATTTTGGGAGATTTAGGTGATTAAGAAGTTCATAGCCCGAGTTGTTACCATAAGACATCGGACAGGAACTTATTACTAAATGGGAGGATCACCATACCTAAACGATAGGGTCTACTGGAAGAGATTTTAAGGTTGGTGCATAACATTGTGCTAAGTATTCAGTTGTGAAGTACTAATATGTATTATCATTGGCTTGGAATGAAGAAGATCAGTGGCACGACAGATAAAAAACTGTTAGGCTTGTCAGTACCCGAAGAGTTCCTTTAGAGTTTGCTTATTCCATAGTGAAAATGGTATTCCATGGCCATGGATTTCATTATGGGATTAACAATAAAGTAGGATGGTTAAAAAACTCTGTATGATTGTTGAACAAGGTAGCTCACTTGATTCATGTAAGGGACTCAAATAAGACAAACTTTGGCGGAGATGTATATCATTAAATTATCATGAAACTACATGATGTACTAGAGAATAATGTGTATAATTCGCAACAAAATTCTTAATCACCTTTCAAGATGCTTTAGAAAGCAATTTATGTAAAAGTACAGTCTTTCACCCCGAGACAGATAGTTAGATAAAAAGAACGGTCATGACATTGGAAGATATGTTGAGAATGTGTATAGTGTATCACGGAGATATGTGGGATGGATACATAGCAGTGATTGATTTCACCTATAAAAATATCTATCATGTGAGCATCGAGATGTCAACGTATGTATGGATGACCGTAGAACACCTGCATGTTCGAAAGGTGCAAAAAATATACTTCATTATTAGAGTGTAGTGGAGGAGACCATGACGAAACAAGAGCTAATTCGAGCTAATATATATAAAAAAGGCTTAGGATCAATAAAATAAGTATTTGGATCCATAACGAAGGAAGATTAAATTTTGGGGGATTGAGTGTACCTAAAGATAATTGCAATGAAAAGGAGAGAAAATTTTGCATGGTCGGAAAGTTGGTTGTTCGGTACATAGCAGTGTATTGGATCAAGGCTAGGATCATACGAGTTGTGTATCATTATGAATATCCATTAAATATGCACATTCACTATGTGTTCCAAAAATCAATGTTTCGGAAGCACATACGTGATCCAAGTGCGGTAGAACCATAACAGATAAATGAGTTATGCCATAAGTATTACGTATCCGGAATAGTCCTTAAGATTTAGAGAGAGAAACATGTGATCATTAAAGAATTGGTAGATACCACAAATTTCAGTGTTTTGGGGAAGCAAACATGTGAAGTAATAACTTGGGAAGTTGAAACAAGATTTAGAAAAAAGTATTTCTTGAGATCTTCAGGAGAGAAACATAAACAGATCGAGAAGGACCATATGGATCTCAAATATTCCTCCTCTAATTCTACTAGGGTGGGAGGAGGGGTGAAATGACCCTGATGAGGATCAGAACGGTCAAGTGAATGACCAAGTAAAAACGTTGATATAAAGGGTAAAACGATTAAGCGAATTAAGCGGCCAGTCTGAATGTCAGGTATAAATGGTTGGTCAAGTGAGAAAACCGAGTACCTTAGTGACCTATTTTATTTAAAGAAAATGTTGAGGAACTTGAGAAAAAAATGTGAAAGATCAGTTTTACATGGTAAAACCAGCGGAAATTGGTCAAGTGACTGGATCAGCTGTTGATCGAGATCTAAGGTTGAGCAGTGTGGATCGGTGGTCGAGTAGTGATTCTTATTATAAGGGAATTTCCAGATTATAATGATGTTGGGTAAATTTCTAGGGGAATTTTGGGTAATGGATATATGAATCCTTGTTTTACGGGATATTGTTTAGTAAGTAGGCCAAATTTTCATAAATCATGAAATTTTGACAATGGATGGAAAACAATAATTTCATGATTTGTGATAGATGTAATCATTGATACGATGAATGTAAAGAATGATAAACGCTACATTACCAATTTTGAGGTATGGAGCACATATGTCCACCGGAATGCGACATGTGTCAGTAGAAGCGTGTCATTTTTCCATTGATCGTCATCCCTTCCAACTACTCTCTACACCCACATTGCATATAAATACACATATTCTATTTTATCTAATTTTTAGTTGTTAGAGTTGAGACCGTAATGCTGCCAGATTTTTTCCATGACCAAACGCTGATGGCCGTGATCCAAAGCAGACAGAAATTTTTTGAAATTTTCGTTTTCTTCCATCTCACTTAGATTTTCGCATAGATTCCTAATCCAAGTTTATATAATTGGTTAGAGCAAAGATTAAAGATGAAATCATGAAACCAGAATTTAAGCTAAGTCACATATAAGGAAGATCAAATTGTTTCATACAATATCAAATGAGCCTCAATATTTGTGTGTGATGTGTGTTATATAATTTGAGACACATATAGTTGTGCACGTTTATTTTGATGCAATTTTATGATTTAATATGTGATGTGTTTTCAGTGATGTATGTGGTGCATTCCTTATGTTATTTAGTTGATGGATTGATTATGCACATGATGTGTTTGATGCATGTTGGTGTGTATTGTGGACTCGGATTTGGCACAATGTTAAAATGGTTACAATATTAGGGATTATACGAGAATCTAGTATATTCTCGTGTTTCTTGTTAAGGTATCTAATTCTTATTTATATGCATGTTACTAAGTGAATTTCATGTATATGGAGACTATACTAATGTGTGTCGGTTCAACAATTTTTGTACTATTTGGTTGTGGATGATCACACAACACAGAGAGGTACTTAGGTAGCTCCCATGTTCATGTCTACACAACGATCTAATGGTTTCGAGCGGTGAACCGCGGTGATGGTAGCCTTTAAGGCTTCATCCTGAATGTCTCGGTTGTTGTGGTCGGAATGGAATAAGAACTCACAAGGCCTCATAAAACGGATTAATACAGCATGTAACTGTGTCGGCCTCCATTGTGTGTGTTGTTGATTGGTCGTTGTTATGTGAATGCCTATTGTTGGGGTCTCCAATGGGATTGTTAACCTGTTTGGTGTGTAGGCAGACTCAATAGGTAATAATTGATACTCATGACTCCACCTGTTTTTCAGGTGAAACTAGTGGGTAGACCTTGGGTGCAATCCAATACTTGGAATTACCCATCGGTAGTTTACATGTCTTATATAAAATAGACTCGTCTATAATGGTTAAAATGTCTTTGCGCCTACAATTCTCAGTTGAAACCCTTAAGCATTTTGGATATGTATTAAACTTTAATTTATTTTAAATTAAATATTAATTAAACTTAGGTTTCAAATGATTATCAATCTAGTTCAAACGATCCAACTGTATTTGAAAAAGTTTAGATCATGATGGACGTTGTGGGGGTAGATTTCACCCCCAAAAATTGATGGCCTTAAGATGATGAAGTATTTTCCACAAAATACAAGTAGGGTCCGCAACTTGATCATCGATCACACCTAGCAAGGTAAACCGACTAAGGCAATCTTAAGCCTTATGAGGTTGGCCTACAAGATGACTTACAACCGTTGCCTTGGCATGGTTGTAAGATTACGAAGATGGATTATTCATAGTCTCTGTGCAGTCACAATCCATATTCCTTATCAATTCATCATATAAATGCAAGTATAGCTCACAAAGAGTCCCACAAGCTTCACACTGACATGATTTGCGCCCCAGAGGCATGAATCAGCTTTCAAACACTCAATCCGCATCGCAAATTGACATTCTCATCTTTAATTTATACTTATGGTTCCCTGTAAAAGTCTTGCCATCGTAAATAAGCGACCCATGGAGTGTGATCACATCATGTGGGTCCAGACAAAGCATTGCCATTGCAAATGGCGATCCACAAAAGCAAAAAAGTTCTTCAATGTTTAATCGACATCCCACGGAAAGCGAATTGGTTTGACAATCAACTAACCTTGTTTTGTGGGTCCCGATAAAGCCTTACCATTGAGAATGCCGACCCACAAAAGCAAAAACATTCGCCAATTTTCAATTCGCGCCCCATGGGGCGCGTATTTGCATTGCCACCTTCATTCCACGCCCCACGGGGAATAGATTTTTTTATTTATCATCATTAAATCTTGTTTTGTGGTTCCCAACAATATCTTACCATTTCGTTCCATCGCGAATAGTGACAAATGAAACACAATTTCTCTCACACTTAACGAAATGCGACTCATGAGATTGTTTTGCAATATGTGGGCCTGGAAACACTCCTTAGCAATCCATAGTCCAACCTTCATCGCGGGTCCATCTTCACTTTTTGACAGAACAAAGCCCATCGAGACAATCGGCAAAGATCAAGCATCTTCAAGCAGAAGAATCTAGTCCATCAGCAAGGAAATGGAAATCTACCTAAAGTCTATCAACAAGGAAAAGAAAGACGGTTCATGACAAGAAAGGAAAAATATCAACCTAAGGTGGTTTAGTTATAAGTATAGGATATTGGGCATTAGTCTTAGACCATCTTTCAATCGCTTCAATCTCTTGCTTGCTAAGACTTAGACGGCTGCAAGAGAACTTTGTATTCAGAATCAATCCCTTTTTGTCAATAAAATGCTTTCGCAATTTATCGTAGTTCATTCCAAGCGGTTCACACCAAGAGAGTTGGCGATCGCTAAATGTTTCATTTACAAGTTTTGGTTTTATGAATTCTCGTCCAAACAGACGAGTATACACTCGAGAGAAGATAGATTCAGTTTACCTGATTTTTTTTATTTTGACATGGGTACGATCTTTCTCGAGTGTATCATGTGTGACGTGCTCGCTCAGGTGGTTCCGATCCTTGATCGAAGGCGTTACAAGAACCGCATGGCAATTTATGTGTAGTTTTTTATGCACCATTTTTGTATTACTTTCTTATCATTAAGTCCCAATCATTTCAAATTTTTCATGTCTTAAGTATTTACTCACATTTTGCATTTGAGATTGTTTTAGGTCTCTTGTTTTGCATAGTTCCATTTTGTATATATATCTGCATATTTTCGGTACTTTTGGGGGGAAAGAGCTTAAGGGTCCTTCAAATTACATGGATAATAATTTAATGATGCATTTGTGGTGGTTTGGAAGTGAATACTTATGTTTCGGATGCATTACGAAGAATTTTCCGAGAAGACTCAAACCGATTTGTCTTTGAAATGGACAACATCTTGTAATTGAGTTAGCTTTCCAATGGAGGTGGTCTTAAGTCGTTCTAAATTACGGTTAAGAAATTATGACTGAAACATTGGACCTATATCTGAAGTCGGTACCTAACGGAGCAACTTGACGTAGATAGAAAAGAGTGATTGTCGTTAGGGTCCTCTCCTCTTATCACACATTAAATATTTTTCTCATAACACCATATACAAACTACTAAGACTTCTAGTACATAGGGGTGGCCACGGATCGCATATCCGAGATTTTTAAGGTATCTTGATTCGGATATGATCGGATCCAAAAAGCTATTATTTGGATCCAGATCCGGGCGGATTCGCGGATATTCGTATCCGCCTAAAAGACCTAAAAATAATTAAATAAATTAATAAAATTACAAATATAAATTAAAATTAAATATAAATATAATTAAATGAAAATCATCAAAGTTTATTCACTTTAGTTTTTAAAAAGTATATTTATGTAATGATATTTTGAGGTGTTTTCTATTTATTGTAAAAAAATACATATATTTTATACATACATTTACTAACACTATACATCAAAAACGGATTCGGATCCTAACCGGATATCCATACCTTTTAAAAAAAAAATATCCGCATGGACCGGCCCCCCCAAATATCCTATTTTCGAAACGGATCTCGGATTGGATAACGGATCCCGGAGAATGTGCCCACCCCTAGTAGTACATAAAGGGTCATCTTCACATGGAACTAGAACCATGCAGCAACAATATTACATAGATTTAAATCCAATCTAAGCAAAGATAAAACAATCAGAGGGAGAGAGACAGTTCATGGGTCATGAGTCTAATAACATGGTCAAAGTGAATTGATGAGGATCGGTGGTTGTTGAGCATTAACATAGCAAACACTCCTACGAAGAGAATCTCTAAACTGTAGATTAACCCATTCAAATGGTGTTATTCCCTCTACAAGATTATGAACTTTGACAAACATCAATATTGACAAGTTCATACCTTCTAAGCATTAAACAAGTTCAAATAAATCACTTGTCCTCTAAAGTGCAACTTTCATTGGTTTTTTGTAACATTAGAACAAGCATATAATCATTTTGTTCCCCTAAACTTATTTCCCCAATGGCTAAGGAGGCAGAGGTAAATAATTTGTTTTTTCAAGAATTTTATAGAACACTTGCTAGGCGTGAGAAATGACTAACATCATATTCTATATGATCAAGAAAAAAAAGAAACATTTAGACCATAAATTGATCAAGGAAACAATAAACTCAACATGGATCCACGTGTAATCAATCATCAAAGCACCATAACCCAATAAACTCACAAGCCATAAAACACTCTCATCACCAAGAAGGGTTTTAATTGAAAACCAAGTTTTTTTTAATACAAAGTGATTTTAACATAAAATAGGCTTAAGAAATAAATTTTTCTCTTGAAGAAGTATTTACACTAAGGGAAAATGAAAGAGGAATTAGGGTTGGTCAATGCTCAAAACACTTGGTCAAATGTTCCTTAAATATGTGTTTAGTATCAACAGTGAGTGGTTTGATGCTCTGAGTTGTTAATGAGAAACGAGTGGCTTGATGGTTTGGGTTAATAGGACACGAGCGAGGGGGTTGGTGTTCGAACCACCCCTTACTCGCTTAGAATTATTTTTATCCTTCTTTTTTTTACCAGGTCAACGGGAACGATAAATTTATCGGGTTCAATAATAAAGATGGAGCGATCAACTCGTCTATAATAAAGAACGAAGCGATCAGCTTGTCTACAATAAAGATGGAGCGTAAATAATATGCACTAATCGTTGGGCATGATTTCATGGCGTTTAGCACAAGTCATGAAGCCATTACAATTATGTTTTTTTTTTGTCAACAACAATTCTGCATTATGTTGGGCTCGAATCCAGGTGGTGACACAGTTAGGCTACAAGTCCTGATCACAATTATGTATGAAAAGGTTAAAAAAAAAAGTTTTAAAATTAATGAGTTGATTTTTTATTTAACCACTATAAATTAAAATGTGTAAGGGTTTTGACCCAAAATTAATTAGATGATTATAAAGCCCCAGAGCAAAACATAAAGCCCACAAGCCTCAAGCAACATACAGTGCCGAGCGAGTGTGTGCATGTGTGGCTTAGTCATTTCTCTTATAATTGCATGGATGGACCTAAGCATGTTATAGTTCGGAATGAGTGACTAATGTTTTGTTCCCATCCATCGTTTATTTTTAAATTATTTCTCAACTATTATCTCTTTCCCAGTTTATTTGAATCTTCCAAAGACTCTTACCTAAGTGTCCTTAAAACCCATAGTTTCTAGTGGTATTGATCTTGGTCCAACGTTGGGTTAGGTTTCCGACTGAACTTTGTGTTATACTAATATGTGAAACATGTTGTAAAAGTCTAACATTTCCTTAGGCAAGTTCAGCTTGTAAGCTATTACACAAACCTTATTGACATTAACATACATGCCCATGTAACGCGTTTGGCGAGTAATTCCCCCCAATGCTCCTCATTTATAGTATAATTCATCTCCCATATCAAATTTAAGGTCATTTCTCTTATTATTGACGTAACTTTTGTTAAGAGCATGAGATTTGTTGAGCCTTTTTTAGGGAAACACTACTTACTTTTTTTGTTTCTTTGGTTATTTCTAAATCCATTTCCCTTAGCTTTTTAATCTCGGTCTAATTTTATGCGATCAGAGTGGCTATATAGTGCATCAAAGAACGACATTTAGAAGCTTGAATTATAACTTTGATTGTGCGCGAATCTGATAATGGTAAGATTTAAACCCAACTTGTTTCTCAATCCATTGTACATGTCATTAAAACGTCTTCTAATGTATGGATGATACACTCTGACTGACCGTATGTATGTAGGTGGTAGATTATACTTGTGCGTTTTGATTCTCAACGCCTTCTTGAAAGCTTTCAATATGTCAAAGTGAACCATGGGTTTCTGTCTGAGATAGTTCTAATTGGAACACCATGCAATTTCTCTATCTGCTTCAGATACTTTGCAGTCAGTGTTGCTACTCCATCTACATTGCTACTCCATTTGCGTTTACCATAGACAAGAAATGAGACGATTTAGAGAATCGATTAACAATCACCCAGATGGCGTCCTTAATTACCACCTATTGTACTTGGTAATCTAGTGACGATATACATAGCAGCGTTATTGTGTGGTGTGTCTTCCCTCACTATGTATGTGCAAGTCTATGCTAGTGAATTAAATTAGAGTTCTGAGTGTCGCCCGATACTAATATATTGAAGGATCTAGAATATATTGCAGAATAGGGTTAAAATGGTTTTTTAATCTGCTAATTAATAGGCTTTCACATGTATCATGTTTTAAAAAAAAACGAATGTTAATAAATATTTGCATATTATCAGAAAAATACATATTTGCACAAGTGAATGCTTGATTATATAAAAATAAAATACTATATTGGATAAAACGCTGCACATGGTATCGTCCCGCACCCTCTTTTCCATCCACTCAAGCGTGAGTTCATTGGGGAAAAGATTTAACTTTTTGAAATATATTACCGTTCATTTTGTAGTCAATGAAAAATACATGTTACGAATTGTCAAATGTAGAAGGAGGTAGCAGGATGTGAACTCCCCACAATACTTTTCATGGAAAAATGACCCTACAAAACAGCAGAGCAACTGAAGAAATTCGGTACATGGGAAATCTGAGAATATGACAAGTTTTTCTTGGGTCTCGATCGGGTTAATGTTGTACACTTGTACGTAGTATTTGGGTGTGTGTGCATATCTCTTGTAAAGTTGGTGGCTATAAAATATGAATAGTTTCTGAACTCAGACCTCAACTTTTTTTTTTTTTTTTGACCTCAACTTTGACCTCAACTTTTTCGTTTTCTCCTTTTTGTGCTATGTGGAACAAGTCAACATCCATTGCTACTGAGAGATTGTGATTACTTTTGAGATGAGGAAGAAAAGGCGAGAAGTAATCCTAGTGGAGGAGAAATATAATAAGAATAAAAATAGGAAGTAGTGTAAGGAGATGGAATCTAAAAATAGAAAGAAACGCAACCAACCAAGTAGAGACGTCTCTTTACTTTGCACTCATCCAATGCTTTATGGAATCTTCTTCCAGTGTTGGCCAATATGTCTCACTTCCCTATCACCAACGTATCTATCTTAATTTCATACTCTCCTTCTCCTCCTCCTTTTTCTAATAATGTTAAAGATATCTCATTATTCTTGATAAATTCATCTCTTATTTCCACATTTTCTTTTCTTTTTTTGAAATAAACATTACTTCAGTCGAACTGATTCGGATTGTTTTTGTTGTTGTTGTGGGTTGTCATCATTTTGCATCAATGATTATATATGGCATACTATTGGCTGTTAGTTAATGTAACTTTTGCCATCATGGGAATCTAGATTTATTTAATTAACTGTAAACGATAATGCAATTTTTATGAGAAGATAAAAGAAACTAGTTCAAGAATATATAGGTTGTTCGCTGAAAACAAGTCGGATATTTCGTTTCAATCCTTAACCTATATATCATGTCTGCCATTATTTTTCTTTTTTGGATTACTAAGACAACTTATGGAATTTTATAACTCATAATCTTTTCGCATGGATAGTCAGAACAGAATAAATGAATTTTTTTTTTATCCCCCACCAAAATCTGTACATGTACTCATGACTTCGACAAGCTTTTCCTTTACAAATTTTTCCTATGTTACACCAATTAATTAAAATTCTTGAGTTTTTTTCACGTTTTCCTGTGGTCAGAAAACTTCGACTCACCATATTCTTTTTTTTTTTTGAAGGTTAACTCACCATATTCTTATGTCGCCATGCATGAACGGCTTAAACAGTATGTATTCTTCTGTATTTGTATAATTTGTCTTGTTGTCCCAAAAAAAAAAACAATTTGTCCTAAACATAACCATTTCGTAGTTTTCCAAAATTTTAATAGCATTTCCAGAAATGTATAATAAATGCTTTCCTCCTAAATAGATAATTAGAAAATGGTGTTGAATATGATTATAGTTCCTGTTCAATATATAGTGTTTTAAATGTATTAAATATATCTCATCGTTCATATCAGCTATACATCATCACGTGAGAGGAGTTTTGTGAAAACATAGTCACTAAATGATAAAAAAAATAATAAATAACTACCGTTAAAAAGTTTTACAGAGTTTCTATATTTTTCAATATTCAACAAAAACAAGAACCCTATAGAAACTTTACAAAACCACATTTTGAAAGGATTGGATGGGCATGTGCCTAATATGAAACTGTAATAATATTTACTCTGTCATGTTAAATAATATAATTTCATTAGGTGGGTTGTAAACTTCTTTTTCGTGCGCCGCTGCAAATTTTATTTGCAAAATTATTATATCGTCTAAAAAATTTTAAATTGGGTAGCCTACTTAACCCCCCCTCACCCCACCTTACTATATCGACTAAAGCCGTGAAGACCTATACTATTTTGCTTTTTGTCTTACAACATGAATTTTTCGATTCTGTCTAATTGCACATGTACTATATTTGCTCTCTCCAGATAACCATTTAAAATTGAACCGGACCTTAACCGGATAATTAGCGTTTTGAAATCACATTTGCAGATTAATTTAATAAAATTAAAAATATTAAAAACAATTGATAGCTTAAAATCTTCTCTACTATATTGACTAAAGCTGTAACACCATGTACTATTTTTATTTTTATCTTACGACATGAACTTTTCGATTCTATCATCTTCCACCCGTACTATATTTAGTCTTTCCAGATCGTCATTTAAAATTGAAGCGGACCTTAACCAGATAATTAGAGTTCTGAAATCACGACTGCTGATTAATTTAATAAGATTTAAAACTTTTAAATACAGTGTTTATGGTGTTTACTTCATAAAAATAGTGAATAAAGGCCTACCAAAATTAGATATAGAGTCACAAGGTACATATTATTCATTTAGAATGGTAAAACGCAAACACACAAAAACAAACTAATCAAACAATGTTATTTATGTCCAGACTCTTATACAGATCCTACACATAAATCAAATGAGTATAAACTTTTGTGTACATATTAGAGTGTCATATTTATATATAAGAATATTAGATGAACTCTGGATGACCCTCGTATGATCATCTAATGGCTAAATAGTTTCTATATATTCTAGAAATAATTATAGTATTTATGGCTTATAAGAGTGTATGCGGTGCTTACTTCATAAAAACTAGTGAATAAAGGCAACCAAAACTATATATAAAGTCACAAGGTACATATCATTCATTAAACTTAGTTTCTCACTATTGTCAACGATTTAGTTTCTATGAAGAATCACTAAAAGATTGTCTATGATCGAGTCTTCGATTAGCCATTTTAGCTCACGGAGGAGAGTGACTGATTCAAGTCCGTTATCATCCTCGGTGGAAGTTTCTACGGAGGAAGCTAAATCTTTTGCCCAATCGAAAAGTTCATGTCGTAAGACAAAGATAAAATAGTACAGGGTGTTACAACTTTAGTCGATATAGTAGAGGGAGTTTTAAGCTGTCAATTGTATTCGAATGTTTTTAATGTTATTAAATTAATCTGCAAACGTGATTTCAAAACGCTAATAATCCAATTAAGATTCAGTTCAATTTTAAATGGCTATCTGGAGAGACTAAATGTAGTATATATACAATTAGACAAAATCGGAAATTACATGTGCAATTAGACAGAATCAAAAAATTTATATCGTAAGACAAAGAGCAAAATAATATAGGACTTTACGGCTTTAGTCGATTTAGTAAAAGAATTTTTAAGCAGGCAACCCTTTTGAATTAGCAGTAATCAAAGAAGTACAGATGATGCGTGCAAATGGCATATATGATATCGAATGGTGAACGACGTAATAAATGAGTTGAAAACATGACGATGGTATGAGTGAGGATAATCACGTGGGAGAGAATCCAAAAGCTCACACATAAGCATTTTATGCCCACCAAATTGTATCACCCTTTTTCACTTTATAGTTCTTTTTTCTTTTTCTTTAGTAATTTTCCTTTTAAATTCCTTTTCTGATTCCTATTACTACAAGACTTAAAAATTTGATTTTTTCTATTTTAAAATTTTGAAATCGTGTTTTTTCTCTTTCATATGTGCATGTTGCAAATAGAAAATACAATTATTATAAATTTATAAAAACACAGAAAAAAATCCTCTTAAATAACACTCATGAATTGGCTCGACCAAAAATAAAAAAAATAACTCATCAATGTAAATAATTAGAGAAAGGAAATCATAATACAAATAAACACAAAAAAATGGATGGGAATGAGAAAAACAAAATCTAAACGTTGAATCTTTTAATTTTAATCCTTTTTGTTTTTTGGTTAACGGTTGTTTATTAAGTTCATCAGAAAACAATCGAGTTTTCCGCACAATACAAAGCCGACATAGCTAACGAATCAACACAAACATTTAGTGTTCTTGGAAAGAAAATAAAAGAGATTTTAACAAAATGTTTTTGGATGTCTCGAAGATCATATAACACACCGAGAACCTCCACATGATCTTCAATTTTCCGATAGTATATGAACTAGTGTTTGTGAGTCTGAGCAAACTTGTACTCGCTCCACACCTTGGTACAAATCTTGTGAGAAAGAGAACTTTATAGCTAAAGCCTCAGCCGCAAGAGCGGGCTAAGGATGATGGTTGTAACCTCGAGCTGTGAAGAAGTCCTCGTGCTTTGTCTTGCTGAAGGCACAACCCAATCCACAATGGTGCGTTGATGAGTTCCACGGCGCATCTGTGGCCACACGAATCGTGTGGCTAGGAAGTGTAATCTCTTGTCTTGGTTCAACTAGGGGCAGTGGTCTCTTCATTGTTTTATGAGTCTCTTGTCAAGCTCTGACTTCGATAATTGCCGATAATAAGGTCTTGTCCTCTGAAATCTTTAAGTTTGAGAAAATCATATTTTTTACATATTAAATCTTCCACATGATTCAAGGGTACAGTTAAAATACCAAAAATCAAGGTCTTATTCCATAGTCCTTGCGCACAAGATGCTTCTTCGACTATATGGCGCTTGAGTAGTTGGTCAGCAACACAACTACGCCAATGACGGTTTAAATTTTGGGCAAGACCTTGAGTCTCCAAATATGTGCTTGCCAATAAAAAAGACTAATCCGTTGATATGATCTCGTGCAGTGAGTTAGCCTATCGCCCCGAGTAATCCTTTGTTTTGTTAGTAGCCAATGTAGATTTTAAAACCGATTGAAAATCGAGTTATAGTGATGTGGAGAAACCCTTTCAAATCGATAAAAGCCGTTTGAGAGCAAAATAGAAAATTTTTATAGTGATGATTAAATGTTATTAGGAAAATTTTATAGAAAACACCATAAGAAAAACAAAAGAAATAATATATGGAAATGGGTGGAAATGATTGTTGTAGAAGATTGATGTATTAGATTTGTGGGTTTAGAATTCAAAATAAATTTGACGATTAGGGGATGATTGAAATATGAGAAAATAAATTTGGGTTAGGTGTAAGACAATTAAATGCAAAATAAAGACGCATAATGGGTAAGAAGTATGTTGTGTAATGGGCTGAAAAGAAAGGAGAATGCGGGCCAAAGGAAGAGGCGCGAAAGAGTAAAATAGGAAATATGGAGGCAAACCCAAATGTCAAAGAAATCCGTGGCGGGAAAATCAATGTGGCCTTCTTCTTCTTCTATTTGGCGAATCATTTTGCAACAACTGAGATTGAGATTGAGATGACGATGAAGCGGAAGAGAGAGGAGGAGGAGGAGGAGGAGAAAGAGGCCCAGATCTGGTCGGTGAAGCTAGAGAGGGAGAAGCTGGTGGAGTATTTGGGAGAGGTGGTAGGTCAGACTGAGACCACAGATCTGTTTCTAGGCTTGACCGAGTGCGCCTCCCTCAACTCCGTGGTGCCTCTGCTGATGGAGGAGACGAGCTTGCCGCTGTCGAAGCTGGTGGTTGAGATCTTCTCCAAACTTAAAGACAAGATGGAAACCCTCACGATGGCCGCCGTCAAGAGCGCCGTGGTCTCCCTGGGTCAGAGAGTCTGTTACGGCCTGCCCAACCCCGACGCCGATCTTCTCGAGGACGATTCTCACTCCTGCTTCTGGTGCTGGGAGACGAGAGAGCTCAAATTGCTCCCCAAATCTGTTCGTGGCCTCCTCAAAGTTCGCCGCACTTGTCGCAAGAAGATCCATGAAAGGATTACTGCGCTTTCTGGTAATTTCTTTTTACCCTCAATCCATTCTATCATACGGACACCCCCTTATTATGCTTCTCTCCCATTTCAGCTATGTTAGCTGCACTTCACAGACCACAAACTCATAAGTCCTACCTATCTGATCTCACCAAAGCCACCGACAAGCTTGCTAAAATATTGACCGAGCTCGATATTCGATCTTTCATGGATAACATGTTGCACAAGACCACCACTGAGATGTAACCATCTTCTTCCATTCATACTCTCCCTTTCTATTCTTCTTAAACACTTATTGCCCTTCCTCTTTTAGGGCTGACAAAGACGCTAAGCGGCAAGAAAAACTGCTTCTTAAACAATTGGAGAAATCTAAATGTGAAGCTGAAAAGGAAAAGAAGAGAATGGACCGTCAAGTCTTAAAACAAAGATTGCAACATGTAACCTCATCTTCTCTTCTCTCTTATTTGCTTTTCAATTCTCACTTCTGATTCACCAATTTTCAGGAAAAAGAGCAGCATAAGGCCCTTATTGACCAAACTAACAAACAAAAGGAAGAGTCCGAATCAAGAAAACGGATAAAGAAACTGCAAGATGAGTCAGAAAAGGAGCAGAGACGTAGAGAGAAGGAACAAGCCGATATGAAGAAACAACTTCAAGTACAGAAACAGGCTTCAATCATGGAGAGGTTTCTTAAAAGAAACAAAGAGAGTTCATTCACCCAACCAAAACCTTCTTCTGCTGACGCAATACCTCAGGGTCCGTCGTGTACAAAACAAGAGAATCAAAGTGTAACAGTTATTCAGGCCATTGACAACGCCTTTTCAACAACTTGTGAAGCTACAATTGATGATATCCGCAGGTATGACACTGATTGATCTCTTCGGTGTCACTTTGGGGATTGAGATCTGATTTAGTTTTCTTTCCAGGGCACACTTTGCTTCCTGGCGTCAGTTGGGTCATTCTCACTCCAGTTTGAAAAAACATTGGGGGATGCGTTGGCAGCCTAAGGTTGAGCTGTTCCCAAAATTAAAACTATCTACAAATAGGGGAACAACATTGGACGGTGAACCTAACATGGAGAAGAAGCAAGGAGATGGATGTGAAGAGAAAAACAAGTCCAGGATGGCCAAGCAGTTGTTACAGTTTGATAAAAGCTGCAGACCAGCCTTTTACGGCATCTGGCCTAGCCAAAGGTTAGTACTCATTTTCAGCACGAATCTAAGATAGTATGGATCATTGGTTAGTTTTAGGTCATTTCTTTTACATATTGCACAACATATCTCTCTACAAAAGTCATGAACTTCTTGTCAGCTGCCTATATTTGATCACCCTTTTTCATCGTTTTTCATAAATTACTTCTTTGATGCTTTACTCTTTATTTTCCCTTCCCTAGTAGAGGGTGATTCATTAATCAGTGTTGGATATGTTGTTCTCATCTACTTGTTGGATTTTAGGCTGGAGTCAAACAATCATTGTAGGTAATATGTAATGAATCATGTACTAGTGTGATTGAGCGTTTCAGTGATTCTAATAGACCTGCTACTGTGCCAATTCGTATTCTGATATACACCTGGCCATTAATCTAATAAATAAGATAACCAGTGTTCATTCTCTAAATTTGCTTAAAAGGGTATACTGAGAGTTCTTGTGTTCAACTTTACAGTCGAGTTGTGGGGCCACGTCATCCTCTGAAAAAGGACTCGGAAATTGATTATGATGTTGATAGTGATGAAGAATGGGAAGAGGTAATTAAACTAATTTCAGCCTACTTGCTTTATGAAAAATTATGTTGTTACAACCCGAAAACACGAAAATAGATCATTGGTAATAGGGTGCTTCTTATTCACAGGAAGAAGCTGGAGAAAGCCTTTCAGATTGTGAGAACGATGAAGAGGAATGTTTGGAAGAAGGATGTTCAAAAGCTGATGATGAAAATGATAGTGAAGATGACTTTATGGTGCCGGATGGATATCTTTCAGAAGATGAGGTAGGAAAAGCAATTTAAAATAACTCTTAATAGATCCTTCTAAATCCAAGTTGACAAATCTAGGAATCTAGTAAAGCTAATTTTCTTTTCTTTGGAGTATCCAAGCTCTTGATCAGATTACAACTCGTAATCCTCATTCATTCTCATAATTGATGCCTAGTTTTCTTCAGAGCATGTGCCGTTTTAGTAGAGGCAGCTACGCATTTTATAACAAACAGATTCGCTGCAGTGATAAAGGTACTGAATGGATATTTTGTGATTGTTTCTTTCAGGGGGTCCAAGTGGACAGAATGGATATTGATCCGTCTGAACCGGATGCAAGTTCGCCTCCACCTAAGCAAGATCAAGAGAGTCAAGAGTTTCGGGTCTTACTCCAGCAACAAAAACATCTGCAAACTTTGACTGAGCACGCCCTTGCGAAAACGCAGCCACTGATAATATGTAACCTAACGCATGAGAAGGTGCCTCTCTTAGCTGCTAAAGATCTGGATGGGACACAGAAAGTAGAGCAGATATGTCTACGAGCTCTCGTGGTGCGAGCATTCTCTGGGTCTTCTCTCATTGAGATATCAATCAATGACATGCCAGATGAGGATCAGGAAGCCGGTTGTAGTCAGATCACTCCCCCACCAGCTTCAAGAGCAAGATCCATACCAGACTCAGAGTTGCTTACAGTTGTGAGTGGATTTCTCTAACAAATACTTTTACATATTGATACGTAGCTCTAACAGTAATTTGGCTTCCAGGTGTCAACAATTCAATCATGCTCTCAAGGTATCAGTAGGGTGGTTGAAACATTGCACCAGAAGTTCCCTGATGTTCCAAAGACCAAGCTAAGACAAAAAGTGCGTGAAATATCAGATTTTGAAGATAGCCGTTGGCAGGTTAGTTCTATGTTACACCTTGATCTTCTCTTCCCAGAATATTTTTACTTGAGAGACAGAATTGCTTATCTCTGTGATCCTTTATTCTAATGAACGAACAGGTAAAGAAAGAAGTATTGACAAAGCTTGGATTATCACCATCACCAGATAAAGGCGGCAAGCGGCCAAAGACAATATCTACGTTTTTCTCCAAACGCTGTTTACCTCCATCCACAAAGCAGCCCACACTTGAAGAGGCCGAGAGATTGAACAATGAGAATGCCTAAGCCTCCTCACAGTTTCTGTTTTGTTTTTGTTTCATCCCTCAACTTGGCTACATCCTTTTTTCTTTGGCTTCTTGTGGATACAAAATGTATGATGCGGAAAAGTGTTTAGATGAGGGAATGATAATTGGTTAAGGAGAAGCAGCAAATGCATTGTTTTGAATGCTGGAATCAATACAGGTTGTATGTTCTGTGATGTGGACATTGAGACTAAGGAACATTTATTCTTTGTGCCCTTTCTCTGCTGATATTTGGACCAGTTTAAGAAAAGGGCTGCTTTGTCATCTATTTTCTCTAGACTCGGATACAATTGTGACATTAGTTTCAAAGGAAGATGGTGCTGGAATGTGGAATATATAATTCTTATTTACAAGCTACAATTTACTGTATTTGGAGAGAAAGGAATAGAACAACTGAAGCAGACATGGTTAGAACTTTGTTCTGGTTGAAGCTAGAACAAACTAGTTGGTTGTATTTTATTAAGTTGATGGTCTGTTGGGGATAAAATCCCTGGTTTTATGTTAGATTATAAGGTAGAAACAGTTTATTTTCTTATATAAATTGAATGTTTTATTCAATGGGAAAAAAAATGTATGCACAAAACCTGTATACATTATTTTCCTTTCCAAGACCCTTCAAACTTTGGAGACTTGAGATTGTACTGAATCCCTTTACAGCTTTTTCATACTTAGCATACATAAGGAACTGTGGATTCCAACGGTTGCTATAAATCACACTTTTGGAGAATGGAATCAAACATAAAACCAGATAAAATAAAAGCCTATATTTTTGGAAATGTATAACATTTATTTATATTTAAAAACTATTAAAACCAAATCAAAATACTATCAAACCAAACCAAAGTATTACTATATCATAAATTATTTAAACATATATATATAAAACTGGAAAAACCAAAAACATTTAAAGTCCAAAGGGAAAGGGAAGGGAATCAAGAAAGGGTGAGTTGAAACCAGTGCTGAAAGTTGGCCATCTCTTTAGGAGGCAAAGCAGCCAAGACATAAACACCTTTACTGTGTGCATCGATGTCCGGAAAGAGCAAAACAATGTCTTTGCGATGATACACAACGGGGCAGCTATACTTGGGCTTCCCCCAGGGATACTCAACCTCCTCAAATCCGAGTTTCCACCAGGAAGAAACCAAAACTTCCCCATGCGGAAACCCTTTGTACATCTCTCCCCAATCTATAGCCGACCGCGCATACTCATCCGTCACCCTCTTCGACCCTTGTCCCACCATTTCCACTATCCTCCCAAACGGCTCTTCCAGCAATTCCTTGCGTTTTGCCTTTGCGTACGCCGTTAGAACCGCGTTTCCCGTGTAGGAAGAGGGAAGCTGAGGATTCAGCCTCCTTCTGATGTCTACCGCGTATAGAATCGTTGATTCTTTTTCAAGGGCTTCTTCTTCTTCTCCTTCTTCTTCTTGCACGAAAGAGAGCGCCTTGCACCTCCAGACCAAAGCTGTTACAACGTTGAAACCCGTCACACGAACGCCATTATTAGTCTCCGAGGCTCTCTCCTTGAGCCCCTGGATCTGTTGAGAAGACAGCTTGAAGATGTTGAAGTCTAGGTGCTCCGAAGTGGCTTCGAAGACCGTGGTACTGGAGTCTTGGAACTGGACAAGCTCGTGGTGCGGGAATGTGACACGTGGCGGGGTACGGGCTTTGAGGAGGGTACGGTCGTTGCAGGGAGGTGCTGATAAGGGCTTCTCGTGCAGTAGAGAGGCTAAGTTTTCGAGGAAGGTTTTGAAACTAAGTCCATCGAAGGTTGTATGGTTTGTTGAGATTCCCATTGCAAATCCACCGCACTTGAATGACGTTATCTGCCCCATGTTAATTACTTTAGAGAGGGAAACAAATATAATTTCTACAGAGAAAGTGAGAAACTACACATTTTTACATTATTACATTGAAATATTGTTACGATATAATAGTCTCTCCATGGTCAAGTACATATGGATATTTTCAGGTCTTACCTCTACATCCTGAGGAATAGATGCAAAACTGACATAATTCATAGGAATATGTTTATTACACCAGACAGATCGAGTAATGCACATAATAATATCTATATCTATCTAGTTACTAATATATAGAGTACGAAGTAGATAAACATACTACAACATATTTTCAAAGTGCGGGACAATGAGCAACCAATAATTTAGATCCCCTCATGTTTGGTAAGGCTTCAATAAATGAGCAACCAACAAAACCAGCGGTTTAACTTCACGCGGCATTAGCAGATCTATGTTGCAATCATATATTAAAATCTTTATCAAAAGTAACAAATTGACACCTAAATCACTTGAAATTTGATTGCTTCTTTACTTTGATATAATTTGTAAATGCGAATGTGTAAACCCTCCTCCATTTGCAATATACTGCTTGAAAACGTATACGTATATTTCGCATATTTATCTGTCGTCGGCAGACGAAACTAGAACATGTCCGAATGTATATCTATATTTTGTCATCAATTGTGGAGTATACATATAGCCACATGTTACGTAATATTTAAGCTAACACAAACACAGTACAATGCATGCGATTTTAAGTCTTTTGAGTTTTGTTTTCGTCGATATCCCGAAGATATAATATTATATATAAACTATTTTGACTATGCATGGTTCATAACACAATTAGAACATAAAAAGTTTCCATGATACTGAAATTTACCTAATTATGTACTATGTCATAAAATATTGGTCATGTAACTAAATTAGTACTATAATACGCGGAATAGGGACATTGTGTTTTTATTACCATTATGCAAATATTTTACCAATCACACAAAATTTACTGAATGCTATTCCGCGTATATATTACTAGTCAAAAAATATTTGTGGAATAAAAGAAAATGTCAAAACGTGGTTATTGCATTTTAGTCTAATTTTAAACAAAAATTTGTTTCATTGTTATGCGTGAAACTAATCGTTTAAATTCGTCATTCCACATTGCCAATTTACAAAGATTTCAGAACGTCACCATATTTGTAAATTATATATAATATATATTTATTCATAAATTATAATATGACTATTAAAAAAGAGACAACGGCAAATATATCCATTTTTCCTCTATAGTCACTTTTTTTTTCTTCATCACATACCCAATATTTACTTTTTAATATAATTATATTTTTTATTTACCAAAACTATTGTTCATTACAAATTATAAATTTGTTAGGGTTTAGGATTTTAGGATTTAGGGTTTAGTAAAATTATACAGTTTATGATTTACTTAGATTTACGAGGTAGGGTTAAATCCTTATAAATTTAGTATTTAATTTTTAATAACTGTTAGGGTTTAATTGTTAGGATTTAATGTTTAGATTTTAAGGGGTTAAAGTTTATTAGAAGTGGAAATTTTTTTGGGGGTTTAGGATTGTAGAGTTTAAGATTTTAAAACCATGCACCCTATATTCTAAACCCTATAAATAATTAATATTTAAATAGTAGTATTTTAGAATTTTTTACAAAAAAAAACGTGATAAGTTAGGATATATATATAAAGCGGGTATGGAAAAATGAGTATATTTGAAATTCCCCCATTAAACATACATTTCAGAAAATTACGATCCAACATACCATTCTATCATTATTATATATATGTATATATATACTGTCTTTGATAATTAAGCAAGATCGAGACCATGGACGAAACAAGAATTTAATATATTTTGCATTATTATTGTGATCTTAAATTTTGAGATTATAAAAAAAGCATGTATGTGCTCACACTCACATTATATATGATTTACGTACGCACGCTCAAAATTTTAGATTTCTTTCTCTTTCAAGCAGAAGGAAATTTGTGATTTGTTGTTACTCTAAAGAATCGTGGTAACGTGGGAAAGTGTATATGTATAAAAAAGAAAGAATCATATATAGTAAATTACCTGAAAGACAAACAAGGGTTGGTCATCTTTAGGCAAACTGTGATCAAGCTGACTTGCAACCAATTGAGCAAAAGATTGATTTGGATAAACCAAATCTCCAAGTTCCTCCAACGTGTACTCGCTCGCCGCCGTCACAAAACCAGCTCCCGCACCGTTGCAGTCAACTTCTAGCCTCCCAGAGCTAGGGTTCAGGCGAAGTCTCCCGGCCAAGAATTCGTAGGAGTCCATTGCTCTCACCAACGCCTTTCTCACCTTCTCCGACACAATCTCAGGTGGAAAATCCTCGTTTGCCCGGAAGAAATGCACCGTTTGGACATCGAAGTTGAGGACTTGGTCGACGTTGGACAAGAACATGACCTTGTGGGTTTCCTCAGATGGGACAAGGAATGATGATTCTTTGACCGTCACCTTGAGATCTTGCAGAAGTGATGATCCCATTATACACAATCTCTTTTAATTTAATTGCGTTTCTGATTTGTGGTTTGAGGCTTAATCACATACTGTTATATATATATATATATAGAGACCTACACATTATAGTATGAAATTACCTATGGAGGGTAATATATATGGATCCCGCAATAAATGTGACACATGGTAAAGCAAAAGATTTGAGTCACAACGAGGAACTGAATTAAACGAGCAGTTTCGTGTTACGTCGACGTCGTTTTGTCCACTCACATGAACGAGAGTTTCTTTTAAAAGCAATACTGTTTTTGTTTTTTCTTTTGCTGTGTTTGTAGATTTGGGAATAGTACGTGATGGGCTGCCTTGGTGGGTGAGTAGGGTTGGTATATTCATTTCAGGATTTGATTGGAAAAGTTTGATATGTCTGTCTTAACCTCAACATGATCCATGTGAAGCCATTTTACGAGTTGACTTCTCCTCTGTGGTTTCTGAAAAAATAAGATTACGGTCTAGAAAAGGCAGTATTTAATATTGTCAATCGTTCGTATTCCCAAAGGGCCAAAAATCAAGTTGGATAGTAATACTATCATAGTATCAAGAACACGGCTTAGAGTTTTAGTAAGAGCACCTCCATTGGTAAGAAACCCTTGGAGTTTCTTACCAATTTTTTATACTCAATTTAACACAAAAATAAGTTAACAACCCCACTTCTAATTTGCACAATTTCCCCCCTCCATTGGTTAGAAACGTTAAGGGGTTCTTAAAACTTAAAAGGTAGATAATTTGGTTTATAAAACAAATAAACATGCATTTCTGTTTTTCTTTATGAGTTTTGTGAGCAGTAACTTCAATGGGAACATTCTTGAGTCTTGATCTTCCATACAAGGTTTCTTTGAAGCTGATGATCTCGTTCTATGAATCATAAGCAACTTGAGTTCTATCGTCGAGGTTATCAATGCTCTTGTCGAGCACAGACTTATATCCATCACTGCTGAATCTGCCAGCAATTTCCACGAGCAGGCCAAGAGGGAGCCATTTCGAATAACAGCCTTAACTTTGCCTTAGCCGTAGGAGATGTCACGTTTATGAAGATTCGTTTCTCCTTCACAATAATCTGCCAAAAAAACAAATAGTTAATAGTCAAGATTCATTCGAAAGTAGAAAAATGGTTTTCTCTATTGTCTGCTTAACATGTTGCCACTTCCCTGAAAATATATTTCTTAATCGTGAGGCCCTGTCGACTATAGTTTTCTAATACCAACATTCTCAATCTACAATTAGAAAGGATATGCATTTTAATTTGAAGCCTGATCAGCTCATAATTGCTCATACTAACCACAGTAATTAGCAGATACCAAAAACTGATCAATTCATCAATCAAAAGGCATCTGTGTCTTAATTACTCGAACACAAGTTTATGACAAACAAGCTGATGAATTCACAACCACAAGGTAATGGTTACATCTAAATTTCTGATACTAACTAAACCGAACAATTCAAAGTTGCTAATAACCAAACAACCAAAATAATCAACTCAAAAACTTGGTGATACCAAACACTGATCAACTTAAAGCCAGATTGAAATCCAGATATCAGGAAACCAAAAATCTATCGTATCAAGAATCAATCAACAATCCATTTACCCTTAGCCCCTTAGGTGGAAAACCTAAACAAACAAACTCTACGGCATCAGTTCAAAACGCTTAAGAAGAAGAAAATTACAACAAGTGAGCGAGATTAACAACGGTCCAAGCTTTTCCCGGAGAACAACAAAAAACAGAGAGAAAAACGATTCACCATTTTTTCTGATAAAACGGATCCAATCAATAATATCCCTAAAATGTAAGTGACTTGCAATCGATATACAATCACATATATGCCTCTGGGATTTACATTCGATCAAAGATTCGATGAGGAAATTTTGTTTTGTCGAATGAGAGAGACAAAGAAATTTTTTTTTTAATTTTGTGTTTTTGATAAAATAATAAAGAATTACTCAGTATGTGACACGTAGGGTTTCTCAAGCTGGTTCTGGAAGTCCTCGATTCAGAATCGATCCTGAACTATTTGGGTTATAAAATGTATTTTTCATTTATTTTTTATCTCTTAAAAGATGAGAAACCCTATAAGAAACTACCGATGGACATGCTCTTATGATTTTGTTTTGGAACCATGTAGAATCTCATAATCCTGATACAGATCGTTGACTAGTCATCATCTAGAAATGTTCCCCCCTGCCTTGACAATTGACATCATCGAGTTTTTGTTTCGTTGCAACAGTTTTGCAATTTAATCGGTACTTTGGAAAACAAAAAAAAAATTAAAACATGGGTCTCCCATTTAATATCAGGCCCATTGGGCCCAAGAAAACACCCCAAATAAAAATCATTTCGTAGACCCTCTTAAACCCTTTTCAAGTCATTTCTGAGAGACACATTCGAGAGCTTTCAATGGCGAAAACCCTAGCCCGATCCACCGCATCACGCGTCGTCAAGCGCTTCTTCTCCACCTCCGGAGCCACCACCACCACGGCTCCATCCCCATCTCACCTCTTCTCTCGTCGATCCACTCCAGCTATCTCCCATGCCGTCGGATTCATCACCTCCTTGAATCGTCTCACTACGATTCGTACTCGTATGGATAGGTCCGGTAACTCTTACTCTCCTCTCAGATCCGGATCCAACTTCAGTGACCGACCACCTACGGAGATGGCTCCGCTCTTCCCTGGCTGCGATTATCAACATTGGTTGATTGTTATGGACAAACCTGGAGGCGAGAATGCTACTAAGCAGCAGATGATTGATTGCTATGTTCAAACCCTAGCTAAAATCCTCGGCAGGTTAGGGTTTCTCTAATTTATTACATTTCTTCATATTTTGTAACCAAACTTTTGACCATTGTTTAGTGAGGAAGAGGCTAAGAGGAAGATATACAATGTGTCTTGTGAGAGGTATTTTGGATTTGGGTGTGAGATTGATGAGGAGTTATCCAACAAACTTGACGGTATGTATCTTTACTACTAGATTGTGTTTATGAAATGGGAAGTGTAATGAATGGGTTGTGTTTGTTTTCAGGAATACCTGGTGTTCTCTTTGTTCTGCCTGACTCTTACGTTGATCCTGAATACAAAGACTACGGAGGTGAGTTAGTGTTTAATACTCTGTTTTGTTGTTACTTAGGTCTTGTTTAGGATTCAATCTCTGCTCTCAATTAAGCATCGAAATCTGCTTGTCTTAGGTAATGACTTAGGGTTTGCATAATCACAAACTATGTTTCATTTCATTGCTCTGTGAGTTCAATCTCTGCTCTCCATTGTTCGTCAAAATCTGCATTTGCAACACTTTATGTGTTTGTTCTTTATTTGTTATAGAGAAAGCCAACACGATTCGATTCCAGCAGTACAACACTGAGCTTCAGCATATGTTTGTTTGATAGATAAATCTTAAAACTAGTGTCCTCTTGGGTATAAATCTTTGTTGTTATATGTTGATAGAGATGAAACAGTGTAGAGATATGAGTTCTGTAGGACTCTCTTTAATCTCTGATTCAGTTTGATTAACTAGTTAAGCTTACTTGTACGATTTTGCAGCTGAGCTATTTGTAAATGGAGAAATAGTGCAACGACCTCCAGAGAGACAGAGAAAGATGAATGAGTTAACCACCCAGAGAAGCTCTGATAAGCCAAAGTACCACGACAAGACCAGATACGTGCGAAGAAGAGAGAACATGCGTTAAATTCAAAATGTTTGAATAAGAAGAAGAACAAGTTGTTGGAACAATGTTTGTGTCTGCAACAGAGCTAGCTCTCCTCCTCTTTAATGTCGTTGTAGCCTTGTCTCGTTAGTACTGATATGATATACATAGTTTGGCCCTTAAGACTGTCATTTTAAATTATGAAAACGAAGACTTGGATCAACTAAAACATTCTAAGTTATTGAATTAATGGAGTCTAATTATGTTTGATATGAGTTCTGATCAGACCGAACTGAACCGGTATCTATCTGTATCCCTGTAATAACGCTCTTGAGTAACAGACTCCATAGGTCTTTACCTTTTTTTAGGGTTGCCCCCTCTACTACAGAGTCTATAACTCTCGAAACAGAGATCAGGGTGAAGCAAGAATCGATGATAATAACGAGCAAGAGAAGGTACAGAGGGCAAAGAGAGAAAGAAGAGAAAATGCTATTGTCAAAACAGAAGATGAGCGACATCATGGCTAGTACAATTGTGATATTTCAAGCAAAAGCCAATGAAAAGGTTTGTAATCAAATCATAACAATTTTTGGCCTAAACCAATTTTGGTTTATTAAACCATGATCACACAGGCAGAAGAAGCTGCGGCAGGGACGAAAGAAGAGAAGGAGACGAAAAATTTGTTGAAAAACCTATGTTCGTGTCTACAACACAACCCGTAGCTTGCTTCGGCCTTGAGATTTGAGATTTGAGATATGACATTGTCATTTTGAACTCTTAAAATAAAGATTTTGATAACTTTAGCCATTCTTGCTGTAAGCTATATCCAGTTATTGGATCAATGGAGTCTGAGTTGTGATTAGAATAAATAAAGTCAGCTGTTAATTAACGCCTTCGTATTAAGGGCATACCGTTTTTTCCCGATAATTTTAATTAAACCGGGGGTTGACAAGTATAAACCGAACTAAACCGGTATCTATATGTGGCCTGTAATAATAACGCTCCTTTGAGTAACAGACTCGTTATCTCTTAAGCCTTTTTTGGGGTTTGCGCCGTACGCCGTACGCCGTCCAACGAAACAGAGCTTTTGAGATCCATCTCCATCAAGCTGATGCAAGCTTCGATCCTTTACGATGTGTCCATGACGAAGCGGTTTCTAATCAGCATAAGGTAAATCCACTAACTGTTATTGTGATACTTTTGTGAGCTAAATTATGTGAGCAGATGAGAAATGAACATAGGTTTATGTACATGCAATGTCTTGATCGATTGTTTATGTAGATGATCCTTTACTCTCTCTTGCTTTATCCTCCTCTGTTTTTATGAGAGTACTATAAAAGTCACTGCATTTTGGTAAGCAAAGTTGGCTTCTCGAACCAAGTGACTTATAATANACTGCATTTTGGTAAGCAAAGTTGGCTTCTCGAACCAAGTGACTTATAATATTCTCATGAATGGATTTTGCAACTACTAAGAG
Organism: Aurinia saxatilis; assembly: GCA_900406295.1. NCBI lineage: Eukaryota > Viridiplantae > Streptophyta > Magnoliopsida > Brassicales > Brassicaceae > Aurinia > Aurinia saxatilis. The sequence goes on from OVAP01000750.1 coordinate 29,962, forward strand.
AGTAGAGAGAATGTGATGTATCTTAGGAACTAGAATACTTTGTTAGATGCTTAATTTTATATACAGTGAAAGAAATTGATCTTGACTGTTGGTATATTTTTTTGTGACTAGGAACCTCCAAGCTTTCATGGTCGATACTCTATAGTGTTATCGGGTGTTCTGGGAATACAGAGCAAGCGAGCTAACAAGATAATTTCCACGCATCTTCCAGCTTATTAGCATTGATACATCAAAGCAGGCTGGTAAACTGGAAGATGCTTGGAAATTATTTTGTGTTCGACATTATCGACTATCATCTCAGGCTTGTGTAAGAACCCTTGTTATTCACTTTCCCCCTTTGTATTCTGAAAATCTTCATTTCGTGCTAAAAAAGTGGTAACCCTTTTCATATAGGAAGAGAGATTCTCGGAGTCATACTATATCTTACTGTATTGAAGTTTCTCCAAACGTTCCAGGTTGGTGATGCTCTTCCTTCAGTTATTGAGTTAGGACTTAAAACATCTCTTTCTAATGTGCAATGCCTTTTGCGTTTTGTTACTAGCATATAATACCATGCCGTTGTGATCTGATAAACTATAGCAAGGGAGCTTCTT
>OVAP01000751.1:4831-30549 GCA_900406295.1 Aurinia saxatilis
AAAAAAAAAAAAAAAACATTTCTGATCATAGACAAACTTGTTTCATCAAAACTAACACATCATCATTTATCATGTAATTGTTCAAAAACCTTTTTATAACAAATTATGTTTAGGCTTTAAATTTTTCCATAATCTCGATAGATCATTTATAAAAAAATATGTGAGACGTAAATGAAAAGAGTTAATATATGTATTGTTTTTCTAATATTTTTTTCTTTTCATGATAGGAGCATTTGCGGCAATGGCAATAATGGGAAGATTGGATCAAATGTTATCTCCAAAAGGGATTTCAATGTCAGTTGCACCACTTGGTGCGGTCTCGGCCATTCTTTTCACCACTCCTTCTGCTCCAGCTGCTCGGGTAAATTTGCTTTTATCATACAAAAGCACAACAATTATATACATTCAAACACAACAGTTTCTTTCTTGTTATCATACAAAAGCAAAACCCAAATGTAAGTTGTTAGGGTTTAAAATGAATGGTATACAAATAAAAAGAAGAACATAAATGAATTAAATAGTGGAGAGTAGTAGTTAGAGAAGATATTTTCCCACTAAGCTCAACAATCGTTGTGCTTATCTTCTCGTTTTGTTCTTTGTGCATTCCACGTTTCTATGGAATCAAGAGGAAACATTGTCCACTATTTCAATACAATAAAGATAACAGTTTCCACTTGGGTTTCATGTAATTGGGTATTCAGTGACACCCATCACATCATGTTAAAATAGGAAAGATAAGCCATCAACAGCATGCTAAAATAGGAACTCTAAATACTATTTAAGTGTTTTTTCCTTCTATTATATCAGTTGATTAAATTAATTAATCGAAAAACGTTTTTTTTTTCTTTTGTTTTTCTCTTATATTTTCAGAAATACAATATGTTTTTGGCTCAAATAGGTTGTGCTGCGATTGGGGTGGTAGCCTTCGCCGCATTTGGACCGGGCTGGCTCGCCCGGAGTGTCGCGCTTGCTGCTTCCATTGCTTTTATGGTTGTTGCTCGTGCCAATCACCCTCCTGGTAATTTTTATTAGCTTTCTGAATTTTTAAAATTTTGTTTCAAAAAGATCTTCTGATTTTCAAGTTAATTAAATCCAACCAAGATCATACAAACATGTCATTGGATTTTAAGCCCATATTTCAAAGTTCTGAATCAAATCAAAGCCCAAAAGAAAAACCCAAACCAGAATCCAATTCACTCTGCAAAGTTTTTTCTTCTTGTCTCATCTTGGTAGAAACCATATAAGATTATTCTTCCTTTTTCCTGTTAATTAGTTCACATATTGTGATGATTGATTGTTTTCTTAAATTCATCTTATAGTTAACAAAATGTTAAAATTTACAGCTGCGAGCTTACCACTAATGTTCATAGATGGAGCTAAGTTCCATCACTTGAACTATTGGTACGCATTGTTCCCAGGTGCAGCTGCTTGTGTCATCCTCTGCCTTCTCGTAAGTTCTCTCTGTTATCTTAAATTGTATCTTGGTTTTGCATGTTACAGGTTTGACGTGAATTTAACTACTAATATATGATTCAACTTTTTGTTTTTGCAGCAATCGATCGTATGTTACTTGAAGGAAAACATGAAATTTTGAAGAATCATCAAGTGACACAAACAATCGAATTATGAATATAATAATGTACAAATACGCGCATATGGCATATTGATTGAAATCTTGTGAAGCCAATTGATTCTTGTATACCCTTGAACATATGTAAATGTCTAAATGATTATATATATATATGTCGTTCTCAATTTTGTCCCGAGCTAATTACTTCACTCAACAGCCTAACTATTAGTACGTAGTATGATACAACGTTTCATTTTGTGTCTTGTATAATATGGACACTACTTTGCACATGTTTGGACGGCTTTCGTGGGGAGGTTGAGTTTCTAAATAAGGATATATGAAAACCTAATTTGTCTAGGAAAATATTGTTTGTTTTTTCTATTTTGTTATGATACTAATCACGCTGAAAAGTAGAAACTCGAATCTAAAATTATAAAATATACATAATACATATAGTATTTTACAACATTTATATAACTGAAGCTAAAAAAATAAATGAAAATACCCTTTGCATATGTAAGATTTGGGACCTTTTAAACTAGACTCGATAAAACCTGATATCTTTCAGATGGATCAGTATTACAATTTCTTTACACCTCTAAAAAATCTGGTTTCATCGAAAACTTTCCTTTAACCGGTGTTCGGGTCTACTACTGTTATGTCAACCAAACAAAATCCAGATGGTCCAACTGATAAAAGGATCTTATCTATGAATGTGTTAGTCTTTGCCTCCAAATCATTATAATCCATTGAAAGAAAATGGAGTTGGTAGAAAGCTAATTGCGAAGCTGACTCCCATATCTATCTTTTAATCATAGTATATGGCCTTACATATATATTTTGTATTTCATAGATCCAATAATTAAAATATCATTTTAAAGAATCCTAAACTTTTCTTAATATATATATATATAATGAATCCAGTTAATATACTCAAGGCCATTTTTTCCCAAAACAACTACACTTTCCTCAATCAAAACCGGGACAATACCGAACTAAACCGGTATGGAGCGTTGTAGTGACTTCTAGATTATAGAGTTTGCATGGGGCTGAAAAAAAGTGGGACCTCTCGTAAATTGCGGGAAAAACTAGGACACCACCCAAATTGGATGATTGTAGATGAAGATGGTTATTATTATCGTACCGATTGATAAAAATGTTCACCTCACAAAATTTATCATCCACAAAATGAAGAATGGAGTGTGGTTTGTTAAGTTTTATGGAATTTCAATTAAAAGCCAATTCACAATTAGTAGAGAAATCTAATCTCGTTATATATTAGTCATGTCCCATCCCATCTTTCAGATGTGGGATATATCTTCACACATCTCCTTGAGATAATGGTCTGTATAGCCATTAATCTCAACAGAATGCATCACATCCTCTCGAGACAATGCTATTCTAGCAATCTCGATGTAAATTAGGTATCTCTTGAGCTGTAACTGAACTTCTCTTGGGTCATTAATCAATGAGGGTGATCGGACCATTTTTCGGATTAGACTAATAAAGATAAATGTTGAACTCTGATAATATATTAAGTTTCATGGACTTTCAACTGAAAATCAATTGACAATTAGTAAAGAAACTCAATGTAGTTATGTCACATCCCATAGTTGGGGTGTTGGGGGCCAGAACAAGATATAATCCAATCTCATGGGCATCATCAATTGTCAGTGCATAAAAAGCTTGTCTTATGCAAATAAATATTACTGCATGGATCAGGTTTACTTTGGTTTATTCACTAGTTTAACTAATGCTATTACATTTGTCACTTTGGTTTATTTTATTTGCGTTTAAATAATAGTTTTTACGACTAATTATATTTCATATAATTACATTTCGATTCCGTTTTCATTTGGTTTAACTGTAATTTTAGTTGTTTTTTCCAACACATATTTGGTTGTTATTCTAAATTTTTTCAAGAAGATGTATTTACATATTGGTGATGACACAGTAACAATTCTAGTACAAATCAATAAATTAGTAACTACATACATGTTTTCATTCGTGATTCCAGTTTTAACCATAGAATCGCGATATACATTTAGTGAGAAATACTATTATGTTAAAAGAAAAAAAACGTGACAACGAAACAAAAATATCGTTATCACAAGAGTTAAATGTTGTAGCAAGTTGCATACGATATATTCATATCAATTGTTCTTTCAGTATTTATAATAATAGAGCCACATTTCTATTTTGCGTATGAACGGACCAATAAGGTTGGAGACATTGGTGGAGTCGTTCTCACCGCCTCTTAAATAGTATGATGCTTCACCATCAAACCGATATTATCAATAACCGGTTTTCAGTTTAAGATTTTCCAAAAACTTATTAATTTCAATTTAATTTTTCAATTGTCGAAGGAGATTCCACAAGATATTTGTTTATTATAGCTTTGTATTTATTTTTTATGTTAACCAGAATAACCGACTTAAGTGTGTCCGTACGTGGTATTTGTTTATTTTGTTGGTTGACTTAACTAAATGAATGGACTTACCACAAACAAAGATGAATGGAATGTTGCCGACAAAAAAAAAGGAAAGAAATAGAATGTTAATTTCATCATGGACTCGCCATAATTAGATTTAGAGCACAGTGGTAAATTCAGAGAAATCTATTGCTACTTCATCATAAGCTAACAAGTAAATACTGGTATTTTTATGAATATATATATATATATATATATATATATATATTTAAAATAGTATTCAAAAGTAATTTTCAACGAATGAATTTGAATTTATAGGTTGACAAACTTTTTTTTTTGCATTTATAGCATGTATTAGCATACCTAAAAACATATTTTTCAGTGTCATTTAACAAAAATCTTGATTTCAGTAGGGATTTTTGAAGTTCATTACTAAATTTTTCCAATTCAAAATTAATTGGCATATGATATATTGCGTTTTTACATATTTTAACACTTGATTTTTCTTTGTTTTTTCGAGTGTTTTGGTAGGTTTAGAATTTTAACAGGTGCTTAATGCATTGCAGTATGGATTGAAGCTTTGGAATGAAGATTTGAGGTAAAAGGAGGCAAACAAGTGAAATGACAATGCAGAACCAGTTTTAAATGCCTTAAAGATTGTGTCATATGAAGGTCTTCCCGTAGGAATATAAATCTCAAATTTTGACACGAGATAGTACATTGAGTTAGCTTCATTTTTGTGGTGGTTTCAAATTATTCTGATTAGCGGTTAAGAAGATATGACTGTTTTACTGAAGATATGTATTTTCATCTAAATGCCAAACTTAGAAAGTTGTCAATCACGTGATTTGTTCCAATCACTCCTCAATTCTCTCATCATGGACGAAAATTGGATCCATAAATCAGTGCTGAGGTTCCTTTTCATCCACATCAAGCTTTCTCTTTAGTTTCATTCCATTGTTCATTCCACATTTCTCTTCCCTTTTTGCTCTTGTTTTTCATTCTCTTTGTTCTTCATTTTGTTATTCTTTTGTTTTGTTATTTTAATATTTGGATTCAAGATTTTTCATCACATTTGTGGAGAAGTTTTCTTATCCCTTATCTATTTAATATCATTTTAATACAAGTTTTATTTCAGTTATTCTTATGTTTATGATTATGCTTTTGTGTTTTCCAATTATGTTTGAATAATTTTTATAGTTAGATTTAGGGATCTATGTGGTTTTGTGATTCAAAATAGGTTAGTATATTGATTCCTTCATCTATTGTTAGTCATAGTGTATATACTAGATTGATCACCTAGTTTATGATGATAAATTTAATCTATCACCAAAAGTGTTTTAGGTTGTTAGATCTACAATAGATGAGCAATTTGTACTTAGCCAACGAAAGTTGATGCTAAGGCAAATTGTAGACTTATCAAACTCATTCTTAGTGCTTCCTAGCAAATTCTAGATTCATGCGAGAGTTTAGATATATAGATTGCTTAGGAAAGTGATTGATGCCACGAAAGTGGATCAATTTTATGTTTATGTTTGAGTCAAGGATTGTTCTTAATTAAAACCAAGTAGATGTCTAATATTTGTTCATAATTCCTAAGATTTTCCCTAGGTCTAACGCCTTTTGATTTATTGAATTTAAACCATAGGAAAATTAGAATACAAAACCCCACNTTTTCCCAGGTCTAACGCCTTTTTATTTATTGAATTTAAACCGTAGGAAAATTATAATACAAAACCCTCATTTTTATTATCTTAGCTAAGTTAAATAATTTATTAGACTATAGTGTAAACTTTGGGATTTGTAGATTCGACCCTTAGCTATACTACATTGTTAGATAGTCAATGAATTTATCTTGACTAAGGTTTTCAGCCTTGTCAGCATATACTATATTAAATCCATCGCCTAAAATATAGAATATTCTCGAAAATCCGAGTGAAGTAGTTGCGTCTTTTATATGTTATGAAAATTTCGTAAACCAAACGAGCTAAGAAATTGGCTAAGTTTACTTCAAGAATATGTAGGATGCCTTGTTAATGAGGAAAAGAACAGAAGAACTACAAAAAAGAGTCAACATCAAAGATATTAACATCTCTCTGTTTTTTGAAGGTGTACGTTTTAGTCTCTAGAGTTTTCCCTTGTTTGTAATAACCACACACCAATTTTTGTTTCCCACTCTCTCTATAAATGTCCACACACACTATTGCCATTAATCATATAACTCGCTTTCATTCTCCCAACACAGCTGTTTCTTTATGATTATGTCTCTAGAGTTACGACAAATGGTGAGTCTGAATTCTCTTTCGCCCATATCCAACAAAACTTAGATTAGTTTAAGCTAAAGTTACCACAATCATAACAATTTGGATAACATTTTGTGTGTCTAGGAAGAAGCACACGGGCTAAGTGCGTGGGATGGCTATAAAGATTGGCGAAATAGACCGGCCTTGCGCGGCCGCCATGGCGGTATGCTGGCAGCTTCATTCGTCTTGGGTAAGTCATTCTATTTCCCAAGTATCTCACTTTGATTTTTACATTTTGTACCATATAAATCTCAACCATATACTAATCATATATAAGTTAATTGTAATAGAGATGTTTTATTTACTATCTTCTACAACAAAAACAGACTTAACATTACATTTAGTTAGTATAAACTTAAAAAATGTTGAAATATTAATTATCATTAGACTAGTGATTTTTGTAATCTCACACACACACACACACACACACATATATATATATATAGGCTCGTTAATTTGTTGGGATTGGTGACATTATAGAGGGTTTGTTACTACGTTAATGTACTCATCAGATTACAGATTTATTCAAATATAAAGTTAATGAAGTGATGGGTATATGATGTATGTTATGTACATTTATAGTTGTGGAAGTGTTGGAGAATCTTGCATTTTTAGCAAACGCGAGCAACCTAGTGTTGTATTTGTCAACAAAGATGGGGTTTTCGCCATCCGGAGCCGCAAACGCTGTAACTGCTTTTATGGGAACGGCGTTTCTGTTGGCTCTTCTTGGAGGTTTTTTGGCTGATGCTTTCTTCACCACTTTCCATATCTATTTAGTCAGCGCCGCAATTGAATTCTTGGTAAGATTAGTTCTCTAATCAAACGTACTAGATACTTAAATTCATAATTTATATGTTCATTAAAGAACAATAATAAAATATTCAGGGTGTTTGAATATCCTCTACCTAACACCAAGGACCAGGTCATGCAAAAAGGACTTCCCATAATTGATTTTATTAAGAATATTGAATGAGATTAGAATTGGATTTTTTAGGAGTTAATATTTCAGTTTTTTTACTGTCTAATACCATGACAAAACCTAGAGATCATATCATTAAATGACATTTGGGACGAAACTGTTTAATATGTTCTGGTCTTTAGAAACTAGAACATGTAGTATATCAACCGGTATATTCAAACGAAATATTCAGAATATACAGTTACTTAATATGTATAACCTTGGGAGTTTTTTTTTACATTTTTATAACCTTGGAAGTTTCTTTGAGTTTTGATATAATCTTTAACTAGACTAATTGTAAATCACAGGGATTATTGGTACTGACGGTTCAAGCCCATGAGCATTCCAACGAGCCATGGGTTCGAGTAGTTCTATTCGTGGGTCTATACTTAGTAGCACTCGGTGTTGGTGGTATAAAAGGCTCGTTGCCACCGCACGGAGCAGAACAGTTCGACGAAACAACACCTAGTGGGAGGAGACAGAGATCTTTCTTCTTCAATTACTTCATCTTTAGCCTCTCGTGCGGTGCCTTGATAGCTGTCACGGTCGTGGTCTGGCTCGAGGACAACAAAGGCTGGTCTTATGGTTTTGGTGTCTCAACAGCTGCAATCTTGATCTCGGTTCCGGTTTTCTTGTCCGGTTCTCGCTTTTATCGGCTCAAGGTTCCTAGTGGAAGTCCCATCACGACTCTATTCAAGGTCTTAACCGCTGCTTTCTACGCTAAGTATAAGAAAAGAAGAGCTTCAAAAAACGTTGTTACTTGTCATACAAGAAACGATTGCGACAACAACATAAGCAAGCGAAATGGAAATGGAAATGGAAATGGAGACGAGGGATTCCTTGGAGAGTTTCTCGGTGAAGCTGCGAGAGAGCAAGAATTGCTACCGAGGCTACTACGTTGCACGGAGGAACAAGTCGAAGATGTGAAGATAGTCATCAAGATATTACCTATTTTCATGTCCACCATTATGCTTAACTGCTGTCTAGCTCAGCTCTCCACATTTTCCGTTCAACAAGCTTCTACGATGAACACGAAGCTCGGGTCATTAACCGTACCACCCGCGGCATTACCCGTTTTCCCTGTTGTCTTCACAATGATCTTAGCTCCCACCTACAACCACCTCCTCCTCCCCTTAGCTAGAAAAACAACCAAAACCGAAACAGGCATAACCTATCTCCAACGCATCGGAACAGGACTAGTCCTTTCCATTATCGCAATGGCGGTTGCAGCCTTAGTAGAAACCAAAAGGAAGCTAGTTGTGGCGGAGGTTACTTGCTGCTCAAGCACCAACTCTTCTTATGCTTCACCGCTTCCTATAACATTTCTTTGGATAGCTTTGCAATATGTGTTTCTTGGATCAGCTGATCTCTTCACTTTAGCCGGAATGATGGAGTTTTTCTTCACCGAAGCTCCTTCTACGATGCGTTCACTAGCAACCTCGCTCTCTTGGACGTCTCTTGCCATGGGATATTATTTGAGCTCTGTTCTCGTCTCGGCTGTTAATTTCGTCACGGGGCTAAACCAGCACAAACCATGGCTTTTGGGGAAGAATCTGAATCAGTACCATCTCGATAGGTTTTACTGGCTCATGTGTGTGCTTAGTGGACTCAACTTCTTGCATTATCTCTTTTGGGCTAGCCGTTATGCGTACCGGTCGAACCAAAGCTAGATCCAAAGCTTATATATTGATGGGGTATGTCTAGTAATAATGGATTAGAAGAAGTCTAGAATTTGCTTTCTCGAAGTAGAAAGGTTATGACCAGGGTTATAAGTAACTATGGTCTCCACTGATATGTCACTATTTTATAAAGACATGTCAAATTATTTATTTTACATTTTAATATTCCATGTTATTTTATTGTACTTTAAACATAATAATACTATGCTAAATTTATTAAGTAATAATATGTCTCTGGATATTATATATGTAAGCTAGATCCAAAGCTTACGTAATCATATGTGTCTGGATCTTGTTGTGATTGACGAATGCTAATAAATAAGATTCAGAATATGTCTTATCATTAAGTGTTATATATTTTTTACATATATAGAAGCCAAATTTCATGAAAACCGAAACGTCAATGCACATTTTTTACTTTTTCGTGTTTGATCTATAGACTAGTCAAGCCAAGACCGAATGGAATAAATGCCACAGTACCGTTTGACATACATAAACCAGTACTAATTCAAATCTGTTAGGTATAATGGTAACCACCTAACCACTACTTTAGATCATATATAAACATATGATCAACGAACTCATTCTAAACTGTGGGTTTTATAAGATGGAAGCTTGGCAAATAATTCTCATACCGGTTGGTTGTTGGTTTGGTTTTCAATTTCTGTGGTTAGTATTCATCTGCATACTCAAAGCTAGGGAAGACGGTGGCCAAGGAGGTGGAAATGACGGTGGCCTCCGGGATGAGGAAACGGGTGATCATGGAGGAGAAGGCGGAGGAGAGTAGGAATTTTTATTAAGTTTTGATTAATCTCTATGTTTAGTCCCTTCATGATTTAAGATTTTGTTGGGTTATAACTTGAAGTCTAGGACCTCTTATGACTTGAAGTTGGTTTGGTTTTTGACAAATACAAATGTGTGTCTATGTGTATCACACATTACTAAATTTCTGTGTTTCTTAGCTAATATCAAATAATTGTTACACATTTGTCAAATAAATGAAAATAATATAAATTGATGCTTTGGGAATGAAATAAAGATTCTTTACATATATTTTTTTGGTTTTTAATTGCTTGACAAGAAATTGGTAGACATTTGTCAAACATTTTTGTTTTTTAAGTAATGGGTCAAAACAAATACTTTTTAGTGGTTGATAACAAGAAAGTGAATAAAAAACTATTTTTCAGAAAACCATACATAACGGTTTGTGGTGCGAAATGAATGGATTACGGTTTATAGTGCGATTGAAATAGTAAAACTAGTATATTATGAATTGAGTGCGGTTCATAAAAGATAGTATAAATAAATATGATTTACAATAAAACATGAATGTTAACAAAAGAAAAAACCGTACTAAAAGCCGTTTTGTAAAGATTAAATCTTGGCTTAACCTATAATGTTTTCACACATAAGAAAAATTGTGAAATTTTAACATATATGTGTTGGTTAACTAAAAAGGTTAACTTATACCAAAAAATCTTGGCTTAACTTATAAGAATCTATAACATGGTGAATTTTCACATAGAAGATGTGTTACTAAATATATATCTTTTACTTCTCAGAGAAGATTGTGTAATGAACCTCTTAATTTGGAAAAAATACTGATGTCAATCCAAATCAGTAGGAATTTGATTCTCTACAAAATGTATTTTAGGAATATTCTTAATTTGACACATCATTCTAACCGACTCAACAACTCACCTCTTACTTTCTGATCCTTTCCATTTAGACCCCGTTGTTTATATTTATCACATAACAACAGAAAACCAAAAAAACAGTTATTTTCTTAAATTACAAACATCTTTATCTCCTTATTCAAATATTAATTATTTCAAATTACTGTATAGAACTACATAATCACTAACTTCGTGGGTTTTTTCTACAAATTACATTTATAATAGTGATCTTTTTGTAGAATTTGATTAACTTAAGGGTCACAAATCGAAATAGTTGAAAACTAAGGAACCTTCTCTGTGGTCTTCTCTGCCCACTGGTATAAATCAAACCAGCTAAGCAATTCTGTGTTTAAGTTGCAAACTTTCTCCCAAAAATCAAACAAGAGAAATTTCGGTAAACCCTACAATCTTCTTTCGTTTTTCATTCTAGGGTTTCTTGTTTATCAAGTTCTGAATTATCTAAAGTGAAATCTTTTGGAATTCAATGTGTTTAGAGCATAGTTTTATGTAAAAAGTTTTAACTTTTTGTGAATGAATTTATACATTTCTGGGTTTTTGAGATTAGATCGAAAGTTAGGATTTTTGTTTTCCCCAGAATTTTGGTTCTGTATCTGTTGTATGCTCATGATGTTTCATAATTTGGAGTAAAGAAGTGATTTTTATTTGTGGGTATGTGACTTTTGTGTTTGTAGGTGTGAAGAAGAAGATGGGGAATCTGTTTTGTTGTGTGCAAGTGGATCAATCAACGGTTGCGATTAAGGAAACGTTTGGGAAGTTTGAAGAAGTGCTTGAGCCTGGTTGCCATTTTCTTCCATGGTGTTTAGGTCAGCAAGTTGCTGGTTACCTCTCTTTGAGGCTTCAACAATTGGATGTTCGTTGTGAGACTAAGACCAAGGTTTGTGTTTTTGAATCAGTTTGTGATTGATAGATAGATACTCTTTGTTTAGTGCTAATCTGTGGGGTGTTTTGTTGCAGGATAATGTGTTTGTTAATGTTGTTGCATCGATTCAGTACCGTGCTTTGGCTAATAATGCTAATGATGCTTATTACAAGCTGAGTAACACAAGGAGCCAGATTCAGGCTTACGTATTTGATGGTAATTGATTAGTAGTTAAGCGAAATCATGGTTTAGAAAGTGGATGTGTTTGATGATTTTGAGTTTTTTTGTTTGTTGTTTTCAGTTATTAGAGCAAGTGTACCTAAGCTGATCTTGGATGATGTGTTTGAGCAGAAGAATGAAATTGCCAGAGCTGTTGAAGAGGAGCTCGAGAAGGTATGTATATAATCATTTGTGTGTGGTTTTGGTCCATTCTGGCTTGTTGCTTATGAATGTTAATTTTGTTTCTCTGTCACTTGCAGGCAATGTCTGCTTATGGTTTTGAGATTGTGCAAACTCTCATTGTTGACATTGAGCCTGATGAGCATGTCAAACGGGCCATGAACGAAATCAACGCTGGTAATTAACACTTGTCATCGTTCTTGAATTATTACTTCTTTCTTGTAAATCTTTGAAACTGAGTTTCTTGACTTGTTGTTTATAGCTGCAAGGATGAGGTTGGCTGCAAACGAGAAGGCAGAGGCTGAGAAGATCTTGCAGATTAAGCGTGCTGAAGGTGAAGCTGAGGCCAAGTACCTCTCTGGTCTTGGTATTGCCCGTCAAAGGCAAGCAATTGTGGACGGTTTACGTGACAGCGTCTTGGGTTTCTCTGTGAATGTTCCCGGAACAACAGCTAAAGATGTGATGGATATGGTGCTTGTTACACAGTACTTTGACACAATGAAGGAGATCGGTGCTAGCTCCAAATCATCTGCTGTGTTCATACCACACGGACCAGGAGCAGTTCGCGATGTGGCTAGTCAGATCAGGGAGGGGCTCCTTCAGGGCAACTTTGCAAACGAGTCTTGATGTCTATGGACTCATGATTGATACTATTCTCTTTCTACTTTAGCTTTTGGTGTGATTAAGATCATATGATTGTTTTCTCTCTCTTTGGATTACAGTCTGATGCTGAATAACTCTCTTGTTTTGGTTTTTTTTTTCTAAGTAATTTCTTGTTTGTATAGACATATTTGGGTTGAACTGTAACCAAAAGCTTGATTAGCATCAATGGTTTAAGTAGTTAAAGTACTTGGTTAATTGTCATATTCCAACTTTAAGTTGATCTTATATAATAAGCTTTATGGACTAAAAAACGTATAATAGTAAGATTTTGTAAAAGGAGAAGTCAACGACGAAGACTTATGAATGGTGTGCTATCAACAACGTTCATGGTTTTGATGTCACATTGTGGACCATTAGTATTAACATAATGTCAAACACGTTAATACTAGTCTTGTTGTTTTCACTTTTAGTATTTAAGAACAATGTACAAATAACATTATAACGCCATAGAATGCTAATGACTATTAGTATTTTCAAAGCCATAGAATACTAACTGGACCATTAGTTAGTATTAACGTTGTATAGTTTAATGTATACCATTTGAATTGCTTGTTCTTAAGATGTTTTGTTTTTATATTCAAGTAAATGATTACAAATAGGGTGAGGAAATTTCGTAGGAAACTTCCTTCACCTGCACAAAGTTAATACCATTTCCCTTGAAGGCAATTCGATATTGACATTGTCATAGTTTTTGCTTTAGCCATGTTTGTATGAAGGATCAATAATACAGCTCGCAAAAGACAGCTTTGATCACATGCAAGTAAACTTCAGAATAAAATGAGATAATGGAGCATTTACTATTATCAGATGGCTGTTTCTCTGAACTTGGCACGATGCTTACCTTCCATACTTAATAACTAGAAGAAGAATATTTAGCCTTTTTGGACATTAGACATTATTACAGGCTCTAATCTTGTTTACACTTTTATGGTAAAAAGGCTAAAAGCATTAATATACCATCTTGGCCCTCTGTCTTGTTTCATATTTCATCCAATATCCCTTAGAACTGAATCACATATCTTACATGGTAAACTAATTCATAAGTTTACTTCATTTGAAAGCTAAGCTTGATTAATCTAGTGGTTGCAGATATTAATTCTGTTTTTTACACCAAGCAATGTACAAGATAACATTCTGATACTTACATCCTATACCTGATGATCAAACACAAATCAAACCATCAAATCTAATTGTAGATATTGGTGATGGTAAGTCTAGATATTTGTGTTTCTTTCAAAAAAAAAAGTCTAGATATTTGTGTTAGCAAATCAAAGTATCAAAAACTATAGAGTTCTTTTGAATGATTAAACCATAGAACTTCAACTATGTAGTATTTTCATTGTGTTATATATCAGAATTACCAATATATATTAAACTGAAAGGATTACATTATAAACAGATCATGGTTTCTGTACAACTTACTACAGATAACAAAATTGGTATGTATACAAAACAAACAAACATGTGAAGAACATCCAACATCGAAAAGATGTAAGGATCTTACCAATCAGCATATGTGTTATTGGGACTCAAGAAGACAAAAATATACATTGACTTCAAAACTTAATCGTGTTTCGAATTAGTTAGTAGTTGGTGGTGGTGCATCTACCGCAGTAGTAGTACTAGCCTTAGCTTGTTCAGCATCATGAATAAGTTTCAAGATATCATCTTTCTTTAAGTTCATAGCTTGAATCTTTTCTTCAATCTTCTGAAGCTTCATCTTTAATTTCTCTGGATCTTTTTTATCTTCAGGGTTCTTCTCTTTCTTTGCCTTCTTATCCTTCTTCTTGTCTTTCTTCTTTTCTTGATCCTCTCCTTCTTCTCCTCCAGCATTTTTATCGTCTTCGTTCTTATCCTTCTTATCTTTATCCTTCTTCTTCTCCTTCTTCTCTGTTTTCTCAGCTTTGTTGTGTTCCTCTTCTTTGTTATCACCATGATTCTTCACTTCTTTCTCCTCTGTTTCTCCCATTTTTCTTTACGGTTCTTAGATTGTGCTTAAATCTAGAAATGTTTCTTACATATCTCTTGCAGAACTAAGAGTAACCTTTTATTACAAAATGATCTTCAGCTAATATTAGACATGTGACAATCACATCCGTAGGAAATCACTTGTAAAACGAGAATTGTGGAGTTTCGTATGTTTCCAAAAGTTTATCTACCTTTAGAACTTTAGTTTATGGAATGATGAATCTTTTACGCTCATCCAATGAGTTTTACCCACAATGGTACGAGGTGGTTTTGCAGCTTTTGCTCAATATTATTATACATACATGAAAAGGAAGAGATCGTAATCCCTATTATTAAGAAAAACTGATTCATATGAACACATAAGAAGGGATCATTTTAACTTCCCAAGTTCCTTTTAATTCTATAAATGAAAACTGGGAACTTACTATTTTAGTTACCCAATCAGGCAAAATCAATACACTTTACTCGTCCTTTGAATCGTATACATGTCTCTTGTCAAAAACAGCTTTGAAAGACTCACGCTCTGCTCTAAGCTGGTCCTGGAAGATTCCTTTTACCTTTGCTTTTCCAATTGCATCAGCGAGTGCAAGGCTTTCTTTCTCCGATAGAGGATTAGATTTCTGCATAAACCCATGGCAGTTAAATTCAAACAAGTAATAGGAGTGAGTAGTATCAGACAAAGAAGATAACCATTTGTTATGTTTGCTTACCAAATTGTATCCTGATCCAGGACCTATAACTAAAGAAGGCATGTTCATATTCCTTGCACCAATTGAAAAACCAGCATCTCCACCCTATCCGGAGATATGATCAGAAATTTTTCCACGAGGTAAATATGTGCTTAAAGCTAACACATCTTCTAGAGAAGAAATGAACAAGTAAAAGATGTGTGTAATGCTTATACCTTATCTCCCCACCAAACAGATTTACCTTTCCGCAAGCGTTCTCTAGTTGACCCGGAAAGGGATTTTGTGTTTCGTTTTGTATACTTAGATTTCTCTGTTTCTTCGTCCTCCTCTACATTTGACCATTTACTTCTGCTTAGGTCTTTTACCTTTTCTGTATGGGTGCTAGATTTTGCTTCCCATTTACTCTCATTTATGTAAGAGCCTGAGATCATATTAAAAGAAAGGAAAACTCAGCTCGATGTTTTTCGGGTTTTTTAAGTGAAAATAAGAAGGGGGGTTATAAAGGTGGCATTCAAATTTACCCTCTGGCATACCCTTTCCTTCTGACTGGGTGCTGTTGTCGGATTCTTTTTCTGACGGTCCAAAATCATCTTCCATGTCCATATCCACCTAGAGCGATTTTAAGAGAAGTTACTAGGTGGTATCATTTAATGAAAGGCAGGACAGAGAAGTATTTAGAGAACTTTTTCTCTTACCTCCTCGTTTCCATTCTCCTTCAGGTCATCCCATCGCGTAAAAGACTATAAGAAAAAGATCATAAAAGATTAGAAAGATGCAACAGCTTGAGATCAGTATTCTTGAACGTCCCAAAATATATTGAATGAAGTATATATCTTATTATAAAACAAGATCAATGTTGAAAAGGAAAGAACAGTTCAGAAACCTTGATATCCAGTTGCATGTACAATGACGGAGCTTCTTCCCATTGTTCTGCCATCTCCTGTACTTGATCTAGTGAGATGCCATGTACATTTCTTGCTGCACAGCCCTGTAATTACGCAACCGCTTAGAACAGCAATTATTGTAAATGACATTTTATGCAATATGATAATGATCTCAGCGGGTATCTGTCTATATAGGCTAAAAACGTAAAATACAATTGAGATACAAAACCTAGGTTATTTAAGAGTATGTAGCATATAAAAAACTCACAGTTGGGTCCTTGTATGTTGCTTCCAGTATGTAAGCTTCATATCCAGATCTCTGCAATAAGAAACAGAATGTCAAGGAAACAAGTACAAAAAAAATAAAAGCTTTCATTTTCTACACTGCCCATGACCATGAAAATTACTAGTTCAATTCCTTTCAAACGTTACAAGAATTTAAAATTGAAAGTGTATCATTTACAAGCAGCATCCATATACACAGAAAAAGATAATGTCATTTACATTTCAGGTAAATAAGTGAAGCCACTGGTCACTAGCAAAGAGCCCTTTTCAGTGGTAAAATCTTTTTAGCTTCTCATTTTCAGGTAATCATAGACAACCAAAAACTAATGATGACAAACCAGAAAAGGGGGAAGAGAAGTCCATGCATTGCCCAAGAACATAATATCCCTGAACGCATGACTGGCTACAGATATTAAAAAAAGAGTTGCTACCTCACATTAAGTAAATCGCATGATATATAGTAAACAACAAGAAGACAAGCAAAAAAAACAGAAAACAACACCAACTTACAGGTGACATACCACTATAAAAAGTACATCTGGTCACTGACAAGACCACTGACTGGTCCAATAAAAGAGGGAAATAGAATTTATGAGGAGAAGAGAAAAGACTTATAATATACTGTCCAATGTCCTCTTTGAATACACAGCCAAGGAGACAGATAGAGAATAGACATATCTTTGAAGGATGATATTTACTTCCTTAGTTTCAGCTAAAAAGAACGTAAGACTGCAACTAATATACAGGAGTATTTGGTGAAACAAAAATTGTTTTCAGAAAAACATTACGAAGACACTGAGAAAGAGAAAACTCGTGATCAAAAACCTATGGAAATGCAAGACAACTTTAAGCTTTGATGGAGCATTATGCTAATTCTTGAGAAGGTCGAGATAACTAAACTAAAGCATTGTCTGAACTGTCAACTTACTAGAGAACATTATGTTAAAAAAATAATTTCAGACTTAACCAACGTTAAGTGCAAATTAAATTATCTAGACACTTGAGAATATAAGGATAACTAAGCCCTTGAGAAGCTAGCTGACAATACAAATCATATGACCCTTCTATAGAATCCGCAAACAACATCTAATCACCAAGGTAATACAGAAAGAAGTGAGGATATACCTTTGCAGTTGCCCAAAACTGAGCAAAATCAGCTACCCGCAGATTGCGGTCATCCACTAAGATAAGCAACACATACCAGCAAGAAACGGTCAATTCCAGAAACCAAACTGCATCCGTGATTAGAGAAAATGAAGGTAGTGCTTGGACACTGCACCACCCAGGACCCAGCTAAACTAGATGAATAGGATCCTAAATGAAGATCTTACATGTTGCAAAATATACTACTCCCTATACCTTAAGCAGACACGAGTGCTGCTGGGAGGATTTTAATTTCTTTAGACTAAGAAACTACAATAATCATGTTAGATAATATGTTTCTCAAAAAAAAAAGTAGTAGCCATCATGTCAATATCATCAAACCAAAAAAAATAATGTCATCAGATCACAGATACCAATTATCTTTTGCAAGGAAATGAACATCTCAAAACTGATATATAAATCATACAATTTACAGGAAAAATCATTACCGATTACAATGCTGAAAGCCCCATCTTCGAGAGTCTTCTTAAAAGCTTTTAGCATGCTTGCACGATATGCCTGAAAATTTAAGGGTGCTAAGAAACTTAACAAAAGAAAATATAGCATTTGGTTTTATTTTCATGTCTTATATAGGTCCTGAAAAAGTACCTCTTCCATTTCCGGTTCGTAACAGTATTCCATGACCTTCTTTACAATAGGTCTTTTGCTTCTACCAGAGCTAGAAGAAGTCGAATCACTCTCCTCAACCTTTTACATTGACAAAGCAACATAATCTTAGTATCCTTTCATATCCAAAGGTAAAGAGACCATTATTTTAAGGCCGTCATAAGCAGTACAATGATTCATTAACCTTCTCAACTTCGGCCATGAAGTAATCATCCATAGAATGGATTCGTGGAGCACTACCCCCATTTTCTACCTCGATGTCACGCAACAACTTGGCTAAATAACTCTTCCCACTACCTGCCATATAGACACACACGGAGCTATTACTCAGTAACACCTACACTATAATGCAAACACATTTCCTGATTAAGAAAAGACTCGGGAACGAACCTGGTAGTCCTCGAAGGATAATTACAAAATGATCAGGCCGAGTCGATCGATGCGGAGGCTTCAACAAATGGGATACATCCATCACTTTAGATCGAGTTGGTCCTAATTGTGCAGAAGATGTCTACCAAACAATAAACAAATCATCAGTACCAACAGATTTTCAAAGGTAAGCAACAGAAACAACGAACGCAACATTACCGAAGCATTCGGTATTTGAGGATACGAAGATGATGATGATGGTGGTGGTGGTGGAGGAACCATTGCAGACGAATTATTGGTAAGAGGAAACAAAGAAGGCAAGGGCGGTGGTGGCGAAACAGGAAGAGGAGGCTGACCATTAACCCCACCGAAATAGCCTCCGTAATGCGGCGGAGGAGGAGGAGGTACACCATTGAATTGAGCTCCATTTCTCCCGTACTTATAATTCATATCGATATTGGATCCATTAGGAGGTGGAGGAGCTAAACCATAGCCATGATCATGAACCATCTTCAACCTCCGTTCATCTTCCCACGAGATCCGAGGAGAACCATTACCGATCGGATCAATTCGAGCTCTCTTATAGCTCCGATCAACTTCACCACTCACCGGTCGCCATTGATTTCCATGTGGTGGAGCTTGCCACGGAGGATAGTGATTCGGCGGTCGAATTGGTGGTGGTGGTGAGGTGAACGAATCGAATCCAGGACGGTGAGGTGGGAAGTTAGGGTTGTGTGGATACGGTGAGCAGAACGGGAAGTGTGGAGCTGTACAAATCGGGCATATGTTTGGTGGCTGTGTTGGTGGTCCTGGACGCCATTGATGATGATGTTGATAATTCTCGAAATTGTTATCCATCAACGAAGAAGAGAATGGAGAGTATTGTGAAGAACCCTAAGATCTAAATTAGGGTTTTCTGATGAAGAAATTGATTGCGGAAGAAGAAGAAGAAGAAAACTGAAGTAGTGAGAAACTGTAGTCTAAACTTGATACAGCGGTAAAAACTAAAAACATAATCGATCATTACTGAGGCCCATTAATACTTAAAAGCCCATACGAGAAAACCCAACTCACCCAATAATTCTAGCTTGTAATTTTTAGCTACTGATAAATTATGTTATTTTTTGGTGTTTACTACTTAATCAAAATATTTCATATATCATATAAAACGTGTTTAAATACTTGTGAAATTTGGTTTAAAAGAAGAAAAAAATATATTATTTAACAATTAACAAAAATACATAATTAATTTGATAGGTTCATTATCAGCATTTTTTTATCCTTTTTTTTATAGCTGTTTTGGTCAGGGTGATCATCCAATTTCTTCTCAGACATCTCCACATCATCTCCAACTTTGTCATTCCGTCCAATTGCGTCATTTACCGACTCTGTTACTCCGTTATTCCGTCCGATCGCACCATTTACTTATCTAAATAATAATCAAATGTGAAAATGGACGATTTCAGCGCAACATTTTAAAATCTCATCCTATTTAATCTATAAATTGACATTATTTATCTATCAAAACACTTTAAAATCATCATATTATATATTTAGTTTTTAAGAAAAAAAATCATCAATGGATTTGTAGTTGTCTAAAAAATAACGTATCACTTCTTCTAATTCCTTGGTTACAGATAATTTAATCATGTGTAGAATCCATGACCCTTTTGAATCCGGATCAAAAATGGTAATTTCATCTCCTCTAAATTTAGAAAAACAAATGAACATAGATCCGTTGATGTTTACTAGTTAGTAATAGTTCGGAAATAAAACATAGGATAAGGTTATGTAAGTAATAGTTATCAAAATTGTTATCCATTAGGCTCCAAATGGTGACCATTATGGGAACAAAAGGAATGATGAGGAATAAGAATGAGAGGAATGAAAAGGAACAAAATTTAATGAATGAAATAAAATTGTAAAAGAAAAAATGGTTCCTCTTGTTCCTCCTCGAATTTGATTGGGAATATCTTTGTTCACTAATTCTCTGCAGGAGTAGGAATGAAGAGGAACGAAGAGGAATAATAATAATAAAAAGTTCTTTACAAATGGTGTAAGTTTTAAGGAATTGAGAGGAACTCAATATTCTTTTTCATTCTTTTTCCTTATAAATGGTGTTAGTTTCAAGGAATGGAGAGGAATTCAATATTCCTCTTCATTCTTTTCCCTTTTAATGGTCACCATTTGGAGCCTAAGAGAATGAAGATTTGCAAGAGTATTGTGAAGAATCCTAAGATCTAAATTAGGGTCGTAAGAAATAATTGTTTACCAGCGAAGCCCATTAACACTTGACCTACAGCCCATACAAAAACCCAACTCAAAAATGATTTTTGATTTAAGACTCCTTTTCTCATAGAGGTCGGATTTATCATAATTGTTATGGTCACTGGAAGTAGACAAAAAACAAATTGGTCACCTAAACACTATATTAGTGTTTTCTATTCACATTTGAATCAATCGAACAACCATTATTACCGATAATTATATCTGTTGACAAATAGACTAAAAGTTTCATTACTAGTAATACTTTGTCTATAAAATAGGATAAGATTATGGTAAAACTATGTTCTGAAATCTAGGACCAGATTCGATTCATTCTCTTGACCTGTCACCACCATTTACAGTGTTGATCACTACATGGAATCAAGAGAAAACTAAAAAACATAAGAACATACGTAATATGTGTGACATCATTAACATTTGAATATTCAATTCCATGGAAAAAAAATTAACCAATACTAGTAGATAAACCCTTGATCATCTCGTGATTTGATGGTGATTTAACGTGACATCGAAGAAGATAAGTAACATTTTATTCACCTCCTTGTATATTTCTAAATATAGTCAACTTCATTTTAATGTTGATTACACAAAGTTATATGCAAAGACACCTTTTTCTTAACTCTAAGCGTTTTAATTAGTTTTATTACATTAATTTGTTAGACATCATGGTTTATTTAATTTTATTTATTACGCTCCTTGTAAAATTAACCAAGTGTCTTTGGCCTAGTGGTAAAGGGGTTCGTGGGATTAGTCTTTGGTCTTAGACAGCTTTTAGAATGATCACGGCTATAAAAAAAATAATAATAATAACAATTAAGAAAAAAATCTGTTTGGCTCCTAAATAAAACAACAATTAGTAATTTTTGTTTTTCCTCCATATATATTCCACGGGTCCCAATTTTCGAAGCGTACCTTCTTTTATATCATCTCTCTCTCTAACGTTTTGAGAAAATCTCTGTAACAACTTTCTCCAAAAAAAATGCAGACGAGTCGGTTACTCTCTCATTCTTCAAACTCACCGAGTTTCGGTAGTTTCTCCTCCACCACCACCACCACCGTAGACCTCGCCGCAATCGCCGCACGAGTCGTCGACGAACTCCAAAATCCACCACCACCACAACAACAACAACAACCACCAGAATCTGATGATTTCGAATTCGCTTTCGACACGTGTTCTCCTAAAGAAATCGCAACGGCGGACGAGATTTTCTGTAACGGTCAGATCCGTCCGTTGAATCCTTACGTGGAATCTGAACCGTCGGAACCTAAACGACGACGTCGACCTGCGTTGGGGAAACTAATGAGTGAAGATCGAGATCCGAGTTCGAGTAATTCCGAAGAGGATCTGATCGGAGTTTCGCCGGAGAGTTACTGTGTTTGGAAACCTAACGATGATCTACAAAAACTCTCGTCGTCTCCATCTCGGAGTAAAATCAAAAGCAATTCAGCTGGATTCTCGAAACGATGGAAGTTAAGGAATCTATTGTACGCGAGAAGTAGTAGCGAAGGTAACGAGAAGCTTGTTTTTCCGGCGCCGGTGACGATGACGAAAGAGGAAAGTGAAGAAGAAGAAGAGACGAAACGACAAGAGTTTGTGCCGTATAAAAAGGATATGATTGGGATATTGAGAAATGTGAATGGGCTAAGTCGTCATTTACGTTCTTTTTGAAGATGTGACGTGGCACTCGTGAAAGAAAACAAAAATTGGAGACGCGGACTTTGGGGTTTCTTTTTCTCTCTACTTTAATTTTTTTTCTTTCTTTTTCACTTTTTTTTTATTTTGTCTCTCAACTTTATTAGTTTCCGGGAAAATCTTTGAGTGTGGAGAGAAAGTGAATAATTTTTAGTTTGAGACCTTGATGTGGTGTCGGGTTTTGGGATAGGGATATTAGTTTGTTAAATATTGGATTGGGAATTAATGTGGTTTTATTTATTAATTTGTACGTCTTTTATTCATAATTTGGAATTAAAACATGTGGACATATTTTTTATTAGGAAAGTTAATGTTTGTGGTTGTGTACTTATATCTATAAATGTGGATTTCATGTGTAAAAAACTTTCGATTATAGTTTAATATAAATAAACATACTTGTTATTAAAGACCACTTACTACATAATACATTTAAGATTATCATACTAGAACACTATATCATATTTATAGTTTTTTTTCGTTGGGATATCATATTTTTAGTTATAATTCTAAAAACCATAAAACTTGTGCTATCCAAAAATGATATATTGGGTTCTAAGTCTTATGTATCTAATTTTTTAATATACATTTCTCGTATATATATTACCTGATAAATATTTTATTGTCGTTTATTATAAATATATATTTTGAACTTTGATATTTTCATCTCTTTTAAATGTTGATCTTTTCCATATAAATTCAAATTATTAACTAAGCAAATTGCGGTGTGAAATTATAATAAATCCGTGAATTTCTGTGTGATTAATTCAAACAAAAATTAAAATAGGTCTAGTGTTTCCTAAATATTTTCTGTTGTTCTATTATAAACAAGAATATTTTAATTATTGAATTGTTGATATTGTCACCTCTTCTGAATGTTGATTTTTTCACATAAATTCAAAGACATTGTCTATAATCACCTTGTGGTATAAAATTATAATTGGTCTATGCATTTGTGTATACGATGAATTCAAATACAAATATGGATAAGTGTTGTATGTTTCTTTATTGTAGGCCAGAAAAAGTGACTGTGGTCCATTGACGTGTCAAACATTAGCGTGTGAAATCTAGTATAATGCCTTTTTATAAACAATGTAAGCAGGATTTATTAATTTGGATATATTAAATTTAGGTGGATATTGTTGGAATGTTTGGTTTTTGCCTTGAGAGATGTTTTTGTTCAAATGTCCATAAAGACATTGTCTGTTCACACTGTTGATTGTGTGACTCGAGTCATCCCAATTACACAAAACCCATGTGTTCTCAAGATTAGATTAATAATAAATAGCTAAATACATTTCAAGTTCGAGTTAAACATATTTACAACCTTGGTGAATTGTAACATAACACGCGTTACACGCATTATTAACCAAATTGTACTCTCGTTTCAGGTCATGTGTTTTATTATGGATTTTTATTGGTAAATGGTAACCTCTTACACTAATAAAAAGAATAGAAAATTATAAATATATACAATTTTAAAAGAATAGAAAATTACAAATATATACAATTTTACATATCTACTAACCACATATAACCACATTATTTTTTTAATCATATATATTCATCCTTTTTATTTTAATATCATTATATTTTTCATTTATCAAAACTATTTTTCATTATAAATGATATATTTGTTAGAGTTTAAGATTTTAGGATTTAAGGTTTAGTAAAATTATAGAGTTTATGATTTACTTAGGATTTAGGATTTATGGTTAAACCTTTATAAACTTAGAGTTTAATTTTTAATAACTATTATGGTTTAATTGTTAGAATTTAAGGTTTATATTTTAAGAGATTAGGGTTTATTAGGGGTGGAAAGACTTTTTAGGGTTTAAGATTTTAGGTAGATCCTATTTTAGACTTCTTACAAACAAAATAACTAAAAATAAGGAAGATGGTATATGTGATTAATGAGATAAAAAAAATGGGTATGTATGGTTAAAACTCCTGAAAAAAATGTATTGTTTTGATTACTACTTAAGCTAATGGTAAAATTCAATTGAGAAAAGCAAAAACTATTACATAGAAATTGTATGATAAAATTGTCTTGATAATCTTATTCTCTGTCTTCTTTTTAGAACTTTAAATTTCCATTTTTCTTACTGTCACTGAAACAAAATTTGATCTCTATCTAATTCGTATTTGTGCCATTATTCTTTTGTTGGGTTTGGTGCTATTCGGATAGGTTTTTCATAGGTCTTTGTATCTATGTTTGGATTCGATTGGGATCCCATTTTTTTGTGACATACACTGAGACGTTTCCATGGTGAGTTTCCACTAATATTGCCATTTTCTAAAGACTTACTTTCTCAAGAAATAAATTTATCTTGGTCATGTCTACAAGGTCCATCAAGTCAAAGACTCTAGAAGTAATTCACTGTAAGAGGCTGTGATCTTCTAGCATGCAAGAACAAACGCCTTACAAACCAAATGAATTTATATGTCAAAGAGTAATTTTCATTATAACAACTCTTAATGCTTGATAATTAATCAAAATACAATCTCAAGTATACCAAACGTTAAAAGAAGTTTACAAAATCTCAAGTATAACCTACAGTACAACTCGTACATGTGTTTATAGCTTAGATAAATCGATAACACGAGTAACAAGAAGATTAGATCACTAAAAAGAATGACTTGCAAGTTACGATTTAATTATAACACTTGCAAGCTTTTTTATCATCAATATAGGCCAATTGTTTTTCATACTATATAGTATGTTTTTATATAAAGAACATCATCATTACGAAATAATGAGTCGACAAGATAAACATTTTAATTGTACGTAATCACTTTTACCAAACAACAATTATTAATCTATTGTGAAGGTGTTTCATATACGACTTGCAAATTCTAATTATTCTTAATGATTTTAGCGGTGGGAGTAGGTTTATAAAAAAAAGATTGCATTTCTGTCTTTATCCCTACTCTAAGATGAGAATGATAGAAACAGAGCGTATAACAGAGCCTTTGAACTGAATTGTTCTATTCGATTAAAGTTCTGAGATTACAAAAACAAGTTTTAAATAGAAAAAACTATTCTAACGGTTTCCTAAAGATATTGATGACTTAGCTAGACTTCCTACAAAACAGGAAAATTTTATTCTGCAACATGACTAAAACAAATGAAACTAAAGACTCGTGACTCCATGACTTGGTCTTCTTGACTTGGTCTTGAACAGATTGAGCCATTTTATTCTTCAATACCTCCCCTA